>JAYESA010000018.1:57073565-57170231 GCA_036927795.1 Iris macrosiphon
TCCCAAAAATCCCTTGAAATAGGGCAAGAAATAGCCGTCAAATAGGCCATACTTGAACTTTTAAGAAAAGATTCTAACTGGACTTTGGATGAACTTCCAATCGACCCAAGAAGAAGAGTCATCTTCAATGCTGAACTCTGTATGTTTTGGATACTTGGAATATTTTGTGGCCGAAGGAGCATTCTTTGCGTAAATCCTTAAAATTGGCCGTCTGTAGCTTTCGAGCGTAGAATCGTAGATTTGTAGCCTCCGAGCGTAAAAAACTTCTGAGCGTGAAATTATAGATTTGTAGCCTCTGGGCGTGAAGTCGTAGGTTTATAGCCTTTCGAGCATAAAGGCTACTGAGCATAAAAGCATCTGGGCATAAAACCATAGACTTATAGCCTCTGAGTGTAAAACCGTAGATTTGTAGCCTCTGAGCGTAAAAACTCATGAGCTTAAAATCATAGATCTTCTCTGCGCGTAAATTCTGGATCCACTGACTGTCCGTCTTCTTCTTTCAAATAATAGGCTGACGTGGTCTCCAAATCATAACTGAATATTAAATATTGGATTTGGTTAGTAATTCGAAGAGTTATCCGAACTCTATAAATAGCCCAAGGTCCTGAGAGAGAAAACTTTTATCTGTCTTCACAAAAACCCTAGCTTTTCAAGAATCCTTCTTCTTCATTTCTTCTTTGAGAACTCAGAATCACCGTGGCCCCTAAACAAGCTTCCACTGCTAAGGGAAAGAAGGTTTCTTCCTCTTCTCGATCCTCTGCTCAAGCGCGAGCAATTCCTGTTAGACTGAATGAGCCTCGATCGGAATGCGGTGCCCCTCCGTCGAGCTGTGCTCCGGATGTCATAGGTAAAAGGACTTCGAGGAAAATAGAGGACTTTTCGCACACGTTGTACGTGTATGCGAACCAATACGCCCATATTTCTAATGTGTCAGCGTAAAACCATATTTTCGCAGTCTGGCATAAAAAGCTCAGGCTGTCAAAATTTGGCGTATACTACAAACTTTGAGTTTTACACGCTGGATGAGAATTCCGGCATAAAAACTCAAATTTTGGCAGTCTGGCGTAAAAGTACAGACTGTTAAATTTTGACGTATACTGCCAACCTTGAATTTTATGCCTCAGAAATAGGTTCCGGCATAAAAGCTCAAGTTTTTGCGATCTTGGCGTAAAAGCACAGACTGATAATCTTTGGAGCAAACTGCAAGAGTGTAGTGTAGAAACTGACTTGTTCTCTTGCGTTTTGTAGTGGACTTGCAGATCCCTCTTTTAGCTGAGGTGATGGGCTCTGCTGCCGGGATGCTAAACTCGAATTATCTGGTGGATTTGTCGCATGTGACATTCCCCATTTCTGGAGCCAATTACCCTGAAGAGAGGGGAACCCTGATATCATCCCAAGAAGAGCGCATGCTGCTGAGTATGATCAGTGGAGAGCCCCTGACATACATAGATGGGATGGAGTATAAGAAACCGGGTTTCTTATTTGGGGATGTTATTGACAAGCAATCCCAGACCAAGCCCAAGAAGGAGGACTGGGTATTCACTGCTGAGGGCACAGTCATGTATTTGCCGAAGATGCCCAGGGATTACCCCATCTCAGCCTTCTTTCATGCCACACATCCAAGGAAGATAATGTGGGTGATGACTCCTGATCTTCACGGCCGACCGGAGAAGATTTTATACAACAAGGGAGGCGACCGGGGGGCCTATATGAGCCGTCCTTGGGCCCTGTTATGCCCTTTAGGGGATTACTATCGGGTAGTGTCCCGAACGAAGATACGTCGCTGATCCAGCCGGTTCAGATATCGACCTTCTACAATGACTTCATGGGACAGGGAGGAATGTACCCCAGAGTCAACCCTCGGACCAGTGGATGGCTTAGCCCAGGGAATCTTCGATGGGCTAGTTTGACTGCTTGGGCCCAGAAGCACTTCCAGGTAGAGCTGGAAAGTATTGGCTTATTCGCGGCCGTGAGTGCCATAAGTGTTGGGTTGCCTGCCAACCCTAACTTGTTCTTAGCCTTGATGGAGCGATACAATTTGCTCACTGGGACTTTTGTCACTCCGCTGGGGGAGTTGGGCTTAGCCCTTCACGAGATGGCAGAGATTTCAAGGCTGCCACTGGGGGACACTCCTTATGAAGAGTATGTCCCTACAAACAGGGAGTTGAGGGATACAAACCCTCGGGCGGTGGCAGTATATCAGGAGCTGATGTGCCACTATCTTGCCTGCACCATTTTCTACAAGGAGCCGTCTGATTTGGCTCATATCAACAAGTGGGCAACATACTTCTTCTTCCACCAGGCCAGAAATGCTAATCCGGACAAGGTGGTAGATAGCCAAGATAGGCCCTTGAACATCCTGAGCATGCTAAATGCTGACACGGTCGACGACCTCATTGAAGATGCAGGGGCTCCGGATTATATTTTTGACGAGGGGATAGGGGGTTACCCTGCAGGCACAAAAGCCTTCAGTTATATGAGGCATTGTCGGAAGCCTCTGTCAAAGGAAGCTCAATTGGCTGGCTTTCTCTCCGTCTGGCTACGCCGCTGGGTAGTGCCGGGTATCGCGTCTGCTGATCGCATCCATCGCAACACTTTATGGTCCGCAGTACATTTGGTGTTCGGAGCAAGACTGGGCCTGCTTCCTGCTATGGTATGTTGAATACAAGCAGGTCTGAGGGCCCTTACTGATGGGCTGCTCGCTGGTGAGACTTAGCGTGAAAGCTTTCCCAGGGTGGAATTACCATTCCTATACTTGATGGGATGGTTAATTCTTCACAATGCCCGGGTGATGTCTCCCGGTTTCGTTAGCAATTCAGGAAATAATCTCTTGTTGAATTACAAGAATTTCTCTTGGAACGTGGCGACCGTCACAGATTGTCGGCGGGCGTTAAACGTAGCCCACAGCTGGAAGATCTTCTGTATTGTTCCCCCTATACACATCAATCAACAGGGGAGGAAACTCAAGGATGAAGGTCATGGGAGAACCATTCTTTCTCCTGAAGCCTTCTATTGGTTGATCTGTATTAGACCTTCCCACTTGCTATACATGAGTGATGATCATTGCTTCTTGGAGCCCTATCTGCCCAGTCGGTTCGCCAGGCAGTTTGGGTATGACCAATTGTATGTGGGAAATGCCATCACCAGCTTCAAGTCCAGAGGTGGATTTATTGATGGAGCCAGAGGGTGGTGGTACTTCATCGCGGGCTGTACTGGTACAACTTTTGCGGTGTCCGTGACTTCTCTTTCCATGGAGCTGTGCCTGCTTCACTCGTACGCGCAGTTCTATGCGTCCATCAATACCTTCCATCACAATTTTGATATGCGTGGAAGTTTTAGAATGCCCTCCCATAGGTCTACTGAAAGGGAGGATGTTCCGTCTGTTTCCTCGGATGAGAATGAGGATACTACCGGGGCAGACGAATTCTTAACGACAATACCGAGAGGTGTACTAGCTCCGCCTGCAGAGCCTCTCGTTATCCCTCATAAAAGGAAGGCTTCTGCTCCGAAAGAACCTTCTCCCCGCAAGAAGAGGATTGCCAGAGGTCCGAAAAGGGCTTCTAGGAGCGAGCCTGTTGTTTTCCCGGTTGGGGATAATTTGTTGATTAGAGGTCCTTCGCCTTTTAGAGAGGGAACCTCCACAGTTTCGGCCGGCAGTACCGGAGATTCTTTGCTCGAGATTGCTGCTGCTACTACTACTTCGGATAGTGCTACGAGATCGCCTACAAGGCCGAGCATTTTAAGAATATCTTTATCCATACCAATAATGGGAGTAACCCCTACCTCGTCTGTAAGTATTTCAAGCGAGATTCCACCCGATGAGCCTCGATTGGATCTTGGTAAAGACTGGGAAGGCTACCCGCCAACGTCAGTTGGTGCACCCTTTTTTCCAGGTATGACAGCTCGCTTAGCCTCATTAAGAACTGATTTAGCTGTACTGGCTGCGGACGCGACATATATACCATCGGCCATGGGTAAATATCGTCTTTTATGCCTCCTTTAGGAAAATTAATATTGAGTTGATATTAACTTTCTCTTGTCTTCTTTTCAGGGAAAGACGTCTCAGGGGAGGGCGGTGTCGACGCAACCTTTGACTTTGTTGCGGCTCCTGCCGATGAAACGACGGTGTTCGACCTTGGAGAGGCAACATTTTCGAGTGTTGTCTCGCCCAATACAGTCCCGATATCTTCAGAGGAGGATGAGCCTGTCATCACGACTATGCCTCCTTTATTGAGCACGCCAGTCACTTCAACCGTTGCTGGTGCTTGTTCTTTTGTAGCGCCATCTGTGGAGGCAACGACTGTGGCAACTTCCTCTGTAGTTATTCCTGGAGGGAGATTTACCGATATCGCAGCCACTCTCAGCGTTCATTCGAATTTCGCCATGCTAGTTGAGCAGTATACTAGCGTTTTCTATATCACTTTAAAAACACTGATATCAATGGTGCTGGAGAAGAATCTAGGCTTTGAGGCTCTGAAGATGTCCTCCCAGCTTGCGATAGCGCTAATCAAAAATTTCAACGATGTTGGGAGAGCTGATGCGCTGGAGCAAAATAGTTAATGGTTTAGAACAACCTATTAACGAATATTTACAATTATCTCGAGGCAACATCGATGATATAATTCAGGCCGAGTACGATTCCTGACTGCGCAGCTTGCTGAACAGATGGAATACTTGAATAAATCCATCCATACACAGCGGCAGGAGATGGATGAAGGGAAAGTCGTCTTGGAGGAGGTTATTCCTCTTCAAACAAATTGCAAGGCCGAACATGAGGGAAATGAAGCGAGGGTCCACAAACTGGAAGCCAAACTCGCTCAGGCAAAGAAGTGGGCTCTCCAGTTATTGGCAACTCTAGATGTGGTGAATGGCCGACTGGATACAGCTCAGCAAAACTTGGCACGTGTAGGAGTCACCTGCGCCGGTTATGTTCATGCTTTGTCCGAACTATCTTCCTTGAACAATGAGGAGGCAAGGCTGGAGCGAGCTCGCGCTAATGTCTTAAACTCCAAAAATGAGAGGATGGCCTCCTTGGCGCAGCAGATTCATGATTTTACTGCTCCTCCCCAATGATGTACTTTTTGCTTCTTTATGTAATTTTGCTCTTTCCGGAGATAATAAAGAAACTTTATATCTGACTTTGTAGACCTATCATTTTGGAATATAAATGACAGGCTAGGGTGAAAGTGATATCAGAGATAATATGGACGTGATATACTTTCGGTAAGCTTCAGTTGGATATATCTGTTCAGAGGTTATATGGACATGATAGAATATGATCCAACTAAATTTGTGTACAAAAATACTATCAGAGGTAATATGGACGTGATAGGTTTTGACGTTTCAAATTAGTCAAATATATTTATTCAGAGGTCATGAAAACATGGTAGAATATGGTCCAACCAATCTTTGTATGTAGTATTGTCAGAATGAGATCTTCACAATATTCCTTTGAGCAAAGGAGATTAAGCGTAGTAAGCGTAGTACCTCTTTAGGAATTTACCGTTGATAGGAGCCATTATCAGATCTCCGTTAGGCTTGGCTAATCTGTATGCGCCGTTTGAAAACGTTGTTTCAATCACATAAGGGCCCTCCCATTTGGGCTAGAATTTATCCTTACTTTTGTGTGTAATGATCATTGGCCTCTTCACAGCTAGAACTAGTTCACCAACTTTGAACACTCCCTCCTTCACTTTTCGGTTAAAAGCTCTGGAAATACGTGCCTGGTAGAATGCAATACGCTGTTGAGCTTGAAGGCATTTTTCGTCTAATCCTTCTAGCTCTTGAAGTCGTAGTCGATCATTATTTTCCTAAGTCAACTCATTAGCCGCTGCTATTCTGAGTGATGGAATTTGGATTTTAATTGGGAGAACTACTTTACACCCGTAGACTAATGAGAATGGGGTACAACACGTCGGTGCTCGTATCGTTGTGCGGTATGCCCAGAGGCACTCTCCGAGCTTCTCATTCCAATCTCTTTTGTTCGAAGAAATGAATTTTTTCAAGAGTTTGATGATAGTTTTGTTGAAGGCTTCCGCCAAACCATTAGCAGCTGGATTATATACCGTAGAGGCCATATTTTGTATCCGATTCTTATCGCAAAATCGGTGAAACGCTTGGCTGATGAATTGAGGCTCGTTGTCCTGAATTATCCTTCGGGGTATCCCAAAGCGATAAATGACATGGTGCTTGATCAAGCTGATCACGTTGGATGTCTTTACCTCAGCAAGGGAGAGTGAGCTTGCCACTTTTGACTAGACAATCGAATATGCTCGGAATATTGTCATCGTCAAAAGAATATTCTTCAATGGGCCTGGAAGTCCCAGGTTTCTTCTGTGTGGTTGCCGAATTATTTTGCCTGGACGTATTGATCGCCAGAACTTCTTTTCCTTTGGAACCAAGAGGATGGTCGCTATTGGCAGATGACCGTTTCCCTTTGTCAGAGGTGGAGATCATGATTCCATTGTCACGCGCCTTTCGACTGTTGTCTTCAGCGGCTACCGCTAAGATGATAAATGAGGACCAATCATGGAACTGATATGGTCCTGTCAACACCGAGATTAGTGGAAGAAGGTTCTTCCTGCAAATATCCACCAAAGCTGAATCCGGAACTCCGGAAGGCATTTGCAAAGTGGCCTGACGAAAACGTTCGATGAAAGTACGAATGCTCTCTTTCTCCTTCTGCTTTACTTCGATGAGCGAGAACATAGACATGTCCATCCCTCCTTCGTAGAATCGCGCGAAGAATAGAGTCTTGAAATCTTCAAAGAAAGTAATGCACTTGTCCACAAGACTGATGCTGGAGCTATAGCAGTTGTATGTTGAGTCAGCATCATCTGGTGCATATTCTCCATCATCTAATATATCTCTTTCAGTGATGTCTCCAATACCGCGATGCGTTGCTCAGTACTTCCTGATGGGGAAGCCTCTTCGCGTTCATCTTCAATGGCATAGACTCACATTTCTCTGGATGCTATAGAAGGATCAGTATAGAGCTCTGTAGAGATTGAATCTATACTTTCAGCATCCGATTCGAGAAACTGGCGACCCCAAGTGTCGGAATCAGAAGAATATGAAGTTGGTTGTCGTGACCTCGAACGGGTATTTCAGAATACACCAGCTTCAATATTCTCAAGGAGTCTGTTGAATCTCCTTTGGCTTGGAGTTCTAGAGGGATGACGTCTTGAATTTGACCTTCCTCTTGGAACGTGTGAAGCCATGTTCACTGATGCGAATGTAGGCTCTTCTTCCTGTATAGACAAAGAGTAGTTCAACCGGTCAAAAACTGACCGTTTTGCCTTAGAACAGCAATAGTTAACTACAACTTTATGACTATTACAACAATGCTCCCTAGGAGGTATGATAGATATGTTAGAAGATCCGCTATCTTTGCGCTTCTAGATCAGGAGTTTATGCAAGTCAGAAGGATTAACAGAAGAAGAAGAAGGCTTATTCTGCCTTTTTACATCAGTTGGAGTACGGATATTGGGAATCATAAGTCTCTCCCTGCCATACGAATATAGCAGTTCATCCATGTGAGTAGCATATGATCCATGAGGAGCGTATCTATCCACAAACTGGGTCTTCTTTACGCTGAAGGGCTTGTCATGGCATAATCCGGAGTTTTGCACAGGTTGGCATAAAACTGAGGAAGTTCTCAATCGGTCGTCAGCATTCCGCATAATCTGAAGAGCGGGCAGATTCTTCTCTTGATGGCGTAAAGGCCGAGAGGTCGGGAAATCCGCCACTTATTTTCCCTTGCGGTGCTTCAAAGGACCATCTGCCTCTTCACAGAGGGGAGATATATTTTTATGCGTGGAGCACGTTTGGAATCTCTGAATTGGTACTGAGGCATTATCAGAAATTTTGTCTGCCACGTCACAGACGGGAGACTGAATTTTACGCGCAGGACGCGGAGTAGACTTCTGGATTGGCACTAAGGCATTGCTAGAAGTTTTGTCTGCCACATCACAGACGGGAGACTAAATTTTATGCGCAAGGTGCAGAGTAGACTTCTGGATTGGCACTAAGGCATTGCCAGAAGTTTTGCCTGCCACGTCATAGACGAAAGACTGAATTTTACGCGCAGGGCGCGGAGTAGACTTCTGGATTGGCACTAAGGCATTGCCAGAAGTTTTGTCTGCCACGTCACAGACGGGAGATAGAGTTTTATGCGCAAGACGCGGAGGTTGCGGTACTACAACCTTGTTGGTCGAAATGAGAGAGTCCGCAGGAAGGGTAGAGGATGTCTGGGGCATCCATACTTTACGCAATTTCCTACTGTCTTGGACAGAGAGGGACCGAGAGCTACCCCCTGCTCGAGGCATGTCTTCATAAGCTGATTGGTCGAACTGGACGACCAAGGTCTTCTTCGTTGACCCCACGGATACAACATCGTGTTGAGTAATGGCTTTCTCATCAGATGAGAAAGTAGTCCCCAGCAGAGTCGTCATCTTGTGTTTGATAATAAACGAAAGAAATTGAAACTAGGTTTATACGAAACCCTTTCTTTGGTTTACAAACAAGAAAAAGAAGTACAATTAATCCTATACGAGGATGTTAAGTACAAAAATTTGATTCTGGGGAAATATTGCTATAGGAGTCTGATCTGCGGTCGATCACTTTGTCCATTGGACCATACGATGACGAAGAAGTGCTGTAGAAGACGAAAAAGGAAGCTTCAAAGACTATAGGAGGAGTTGAACTCTTGTTGCCAAAGCTCTCTATAGGTGCTTTCTTGACCTTGACCTCTGTCTGTGACTACTGAATTCTCTCTATCTTGGATTCGACCTTTTCGACCTTTGACCTCCGTGGCCGAAGGTCTATATTTATAGAGTTCAGCTACAGTCGACGTAGAAACCGAACAGCGGAGAGAGCTGCACCTTTTACGCGGCGGTTATAATAACTGCCACCCACGTATGAATGATCTTCTGAATCAGCGTGTGACGTGTGTCCTATTATGAGGTAATGCGTATAACTGCTCGTCGAAGATCACGGCATGCAAGCCACGTAGGTAACTGCCCCTCGCATAGAGAAGGTTACAATAAAAGCTAAATAACTGTCTCGTTGGCGTAAAAGCCAAATAGCTGTTCTGATGGCATAAAAGCCGAGTAGCTGTCATGTTGGCATAGAAGCCAAGTAGGCATAGAAGCCGGATAGCTGTCAAGTTGGCATAAAAGCCAAGTAGGCGTAGAAGTCGGATAGCTGTCAAGTTGGCATAGAAGCTAAGTAGGCGTAGAAGCCTGATGCTGCATGGATAGGTAGCCAGCAAAAAGATAGTCGGTTATCCTTTCTTGACCGAGATCTTGAGCGTATTCTGGACCAAATAGTCTTATCACGCACCTTTGCAAATATAGCCTGAGTTGGCGTATTTCGGGGAGATAGCATACGGCGTACTCCTATAGTTGAAAATAGCCAGGTCGGCGTATTTCAAGGAGATAGCGTACAGCGTGCTCCTATAGCTAAAAATAGCTTGATGACGTAATATACAGGGGTGGTGATGTGGACGTATTTAGCCCTAATTATGGCTCACCCAGTCATTAAAAGTAGAACCAAATCTCGTGCATTAAATGCAGAGATCTGCCCCCATCACGCACATTAACTGCAGAGATGTGCCTCAAATTCTGTACGAAGAGCAGCTTTTGATATGGCGGTTGGTTTTGTCTCATCCTGAGCGTAAAAGCTCATGTCTGCCTGTGTAGAATAAGCAGCGTATTCCTTGAATGCGTAAACGACGTCTTATATCAAGGACTTGTCACTAAACGACAGTCTGGGGCTCTGTGCAGAATCATCATTACAATCGTCCTCTTGATAGTCGTGTAGTACTCTTTGTCAGGAGTCAGGTTCACTACATCATCTGATAGGTTCATTCGAGGAATACGAAGAGTTCCTCGTATAACTTCCTGCTGCATTAAAAGCAAGCAAGTTTTACGCCGAAGTGGCGATATAACAACTTTTTACGCTGAAGCAGTCTGGAAAATACTGCATTACGCGGGTTGTTCTGGAGCTATATTTTACGCTGAATAGCGTTGAAGCTCTGTTGTTCGCCAATGGCTCTGAAGTCATGTCTTACGCCACCCAGTGCTGGAGCTCTGTTTTACGCGGCTTTCTGCATGTTGAGGGTTTTACGCGTATAATTTCTCAGCGTATTTTTCATGCTTCTATAATATATATATATATATATATATATATATATATATGTGTGTGTGTGTGTGTGTGTGTGTGTGTGTGTGTGTGTGTGAGAGAGAGCTTATTTATATATATATGTATGTGTGTAGTGTGTATGAGTGTCGAGATGAGTGAGTGAGTGAATGAGTGAGGTAGAGGGAGCAGCAGCAGCAGGTAGAGGGAGCAACAGCAGCAGCAGCAACATGTAGCAACAACAGGTAGTAGCAGCAGCAGTTGAGAGAGAGAGGGATTAGATATACATATATATGTATATAGATATAGATATAGGTATAAATATATATATATATATATATATATATATATATATATATATATATATATATATATAGATATGTATAAGATATATATATATATATATCTATATAGCTAGACATATTGTATATAGATATAGATATATTTATATATATGTAGATATATGTATACTAGCATAGATAAGTGTGTATATATATATATATATATATATATATATATATATATATATATATATATATATATATATATATAGGTTAGTTATTGAGATAAGAAGGGTAAGGTAAGGTATCTCAATACCTTGAGATATCAAGGTATTGAAGGTAAGTTGAGGTATCAGAGATGAGGTATTGAGGTATTGCCTATATATATATATATATATATATATATATATATATATATATATATATAAATTGATGTTTACATATAGTAGTATATATAAGTATATATATAGATAGCTAGTTAGTTAGAGTTAGAGACGGGTAAGGCGAAAGGTATCTCAATACCTTGAGATACTCAAGGTATTGAGTATCGGGGCGAGGTATTGGACTTATGCGTAGGTATGGAGTTAGTGATGCTTTTATATATATATATATATATATATATATATATATATATATATATATATATATATATATATATATATATATATATATATATACGTGTTAGGATATATATTAATGGGTTTAGATGGGGTATATAGCGTAGGTTGAGATATCGGATACCGAGAGGTCCTAGTATCTCAAAGAGGCGAGTTTGTGGGTTTACTAGCTTAATGAGCTAGTTTTGACCTAGAATTTTAGGGGCAGTCTAGTTTGACCTAGAGTTGACTGTAGTTGACCCGGTTGACCGCTAAAGTCAACTTTTGACCTGTTTCGGCCTAAAGTTGACTTTTTGGACCTCGGGTTGACTTTTAATCCGGATTTTGTCGGTTTGACCCGTTTGCCCTAGAATAACCCTAGAAGCTTATTTTTAGTTATTTTATATTTGTATAACTCTTTAGAACCCCGTTTAACCTTACTTTTCGCAATAGGTCCTTGCGACGCCAGTTCGGACCTCGATCCTCGCCAGTTGCTCGGGACGTCAGGTGAGTACATTCTCTGATAGTTTTTATTATCTGATAATTATTATGATTCGGCTTATAGTATAGTATTATCTAATTTTCTGGCATGACACTGACTAGTATTTCTGGATTCATTTACTTGCGACACGTATATTTTATATTTTTGGCCTCTATTTCTCGAATCACCTACTGGCATCACATCAGGACTCACTACAGGCATCACTCATATTTTTGGCTGGACTCATATTTATTTTACGTGTCTGGTCTTGGATTCACTTGTACTAGTCAGGGCGGGGAAATACTCGAGTAGACATGTAAACATTCCCAAATCTGGAATCACTCCCTCTGGTCTAATCTGGAATGATAGCAGCCGCACACCCAGTGTGCGGTGAGCCATACTTACCCCTAGCCGTTTACATGTCGAAACAGGTATTTCAGAGATACTAGTTCATTCTTTCTAGTCTGGTCTCACTTACACTTCTTGACTGGTCTCACTTATACTTTATGGACTGGACTCATTATATTTACTCTTGCTGGACTCACTTCACGTTATTGTGCACACACTTGCTCTTAGTTTAGATTTCTTGTATCCTGCAGTCATTATTATCTTGTTTCTGATTTTCATGCATCTTTACCTTTATGCACCAGTTGACATATATATATATATATATATATATATATATATATATATATATATATATTCTTGTTCATACTTTATTTCTTTCACCTTGTGCTACTTGCTACAACTGCTTTATAGTTTTTATCATTTAACTGGAACTGTTGTTAGAGGTGTACTTGCTCCAATCCTGACTAGATATAATTTTCAGAGAATCCGGAAGATTGGTGTCCGACGTTTTATGGACCTCCGCCTGTCGAGGGTGTAGACAGGGACCCCCTAGTTCATGAGTGATTTACGGGTTGGTAGTCGGGATCATTAGGACCTCAGTTGTATTTAATAGCTTTTGGTACCAAATTTGTCCCCAGCTTTTGGTTTGAGATTTTGTATTGTATTTGATTCTGGATATTGTTGTTATTATTATTATTATTATTATTATTATTGTTGCTGTCTTTAGTAGTAGTTATTGTTTAGACTTTGTAGTTGTTAAACTTCATTGTTACTTATCGTGCTTAGATCATGATTGAGTATTTGTATTATCTTTATCATATTGTTCCTCCGTTTGGAGTTGAGATCTTGGCAGGTACTTATATTGTTGTATAAGATTGTTAGCTAGATAGTAGACCTAGACAGTGTTCTACCGCCGATGCTGCGGCGTAGGCTAGACGTACCCATGACTCATGCCCGATTTTTTGGGTGCGGGTCGTGACACATTTTTGGTGGTGGCCCACGCGGGTCTCGATCTTCGCAATTAGTGCGATATCGTGGTAGTTCAACGATTTAGTTGTACTGCTGCGAGCCTGCTCTAGGATATATGATCTAGGATGAGAGTGTACTCAATCACGACTAGGAATAATTCCAATCAAATATTTGCTATTTCTAATTATTTTGAAATCGCTTTCTTTTAAAATATTACTGTCCTTCTTTGATGATATCGTATCTTGCACCGTATTTACTTCTTTTGATCTGTGTTCAGGATGCCTCCGAAGACATGATCCCATCGTACCGTCCCAGCAGTTGCCATTGAGAGGTCTGTCACCTCTCGTCCTGCTCGACTTCAGGCAGATGCTACCGCTCCATTCACCACTCCTGCGGTTGAGGGTGCATCTGCTTCTCGGGGATCCACCTCCACCTGTCGATTCGAGGACTACCCCAGTCGTTCCGGTGGTACCTCCTCCACCACCTCATGCACCAGTAGACGCCGCGTAGTTGTTTGCTGTCTTCAGGAAGATGATTGTCACTACCACATTTTAGGAAAAAGGGTATTTTAGTAATTTCCTATTTAAATAAATATTATGCATGGTAAATAATTTTTGTTATATTATTTAATTATTGTTGGATGTTATTTAATTATTTTGGACTTATTTTAGTAGACCCAACTAGTTTAGTTTGGACCCATGGACCAACATGAATTAAATAGTTAGACTTGGCCCATTTAGAAAGCCCATAGTTAAGGAGATGGATTAAATTAATTAAGTGATTAGACTAGAAGCTTCCTTCCTTAATTATTTCTTCATGAGAGGCCCCAAGGGGTACATTGGACATTTTACAATTGCTTGGAGAAGGGGGCATGGTCGGCCTATATTAGAGGGGGGAAATTTCTCTCTCCTCTCATTCTCATTCCAAATCTAGATCTAGAATTTTCCACTCCCAAATTCTCTCCATTCCCATTCCAATTCTCCAACAAATTCATTCCAAATTCTTCCTAATTCACCATTAGAAAGTTTAGAAGTAAGGATCTAGAAGGAGGAAGTAAGGATCTACAAAGAGGAGCAAGGATCTACAATTTGGAAGCAAGTTCATCTCAATTGGAGGTTTCATTGGGAATCCATCTCCCAATAGGTATAATTCAGTTTTTTCCATTAAAATAGCTTTTAAATCTGAGATTTAATTATGTAAAATCAACCCATATGTATGTACTATCCATAGGACTTTGTTTTATGTTCATAGGAGACCCATGGAGAAAGTTATGGTACTTTTTGTGTCAATTTTGTTGGAATTCCGAATTTACATTTTGTTGTGTGTGTCAATTGATCCTATAGATCAATTGGGCATGTATTTTTGTGTTTGGGGCTAGTGTCGTGTCCATAATTTGGTACATGTGGTTCGTATCCCAACTATTTGGTGATACGTGTCATTTTGGGGGTTTTCCCTCCGACACGGGGCTTTGTACATGTCGTATTTTGACACGGACACATAGATCTACTTTTGATACTTTGATTTATTCATAAATATTATTTGTGACTTGTTTGTGTCCTTCGGGATACATTTGGTTTTGTGTTGGACTCGTGTCACATGCGTATCCTAGATCTAGTGGGATACGGTGTGAAACTTTTCAATTTGGTGTGTTTATGTGTAGATCTAATTATTTATGCTTTAAATTCTTTATTTATAATTAGTAAATATATATAGATATTATATATTTATTTTAGTGTATTTATTATGGTATTTATTGTAGCATAGATCTATATATTTCTATGTGTTCTATTGTGGTGTATAAATATATGTATGTAGCTTTCTTGCATGCAATTATATATGTACTTATGTTAATAAAATAATTTATACATAAATGTTTTATAAAATATATTTATGTGTTTAAATGTATAATTATATTATTTATAATTATTATATAATTATTTGTATATTAATGAATATATTTTTATGTGTGCTTCTAGCCATGTAAAATACATACATTAATATGTGCATGTGTTATGTAACTATTGATATTTAATTATGTAAGTTTATATGTATATATATATATATATATATATATATATATATATATATATATATATATATATATATATATATATATATATATATATATATATATATATATATATATATATATATATAAGTATATAGTTATTAAATTATTTTATATATATATATGTATTTTGATTTATATATCTTATATATATATGTGCTTTTGGGAGGTATAATACTAGTAGTAATATATTATATTATTTGTATAAATATTGGTTTGTATATACTTTATATTAGAGTGTATATTATTTATACTTTGTGTGGGTACCAATTGGGATCAAGACCTTGATTCCTAATTGTGTATTTTTATTCTATATTATTTATATAGATGTCTTGAGAGGTTGACCTTGGTTTGACCATGTTTGACTTTAGTTGACTATAGTTGACTTTTAACTTAGAATTGATTTATTGACCTAGAAGTTGACTAGTTTGACTTGTTCTCTTTCCGGGACCTTGTATTAATGTGGTATTCCATATCTAGGTTTTCGAGGCACCGAGTCAGACATCTGTGAGACTATTCATTGGACTTCAGGCGAGTACATTCTCTGATAGTTTCTCATTTATGATATCCTATATGTTCGTTGTATCTAGTGTAGATATACATGTTTCTCTTGACACTATGGTTACACGGATTGGTATATCCGGATCTTGTCATGAGATATTATTCCTTGGTATATGGTGTATATGGTGCAAGTATTGTTTCATTGGTTATCTTGTACATGTACAGACACCAATTTTTGGGAGGAGTCGCTCTCTTCTTGGGGAATCTAGTGCCATAGCATACCGTGGTTGGATCTATTATACCAGTTGGGGGTGGGGAGTATTAGTATAGATATGTGATCAAATCCCTATTGAATAAAGTATTGGTAAGCGAATAGTGTTGATCATGCACCGCACGTATGATTAGCCAGGCCGCATTGTATCTTTCCCAAGTCGATCACATGTTAAGCTAGTACTCACACACTTAGTCATTAGTATTATTGTTTCATTGGCATATTGTTCATTATTGTGTTTCTTTCCAGTATTTCCTTATTGTCTATATATCTCTTGTATCTATTTTGTGCTTCTTGTTTATCCACAGCTATTTACTGTTATATAGTTTTTATCATGAATTAGAACTGCTGTTAGAGATGTACTCTGCTCCTTTTCTGACTGGATATATTTTTCCAGATGACACTGAGGAGTACCCTACCTATTATGGACCCCAGGATATTGTGGGTTTAGATTCGGAGACCCTGGCTCAAGAGGGACTTATCCCAACTGAGACAGTTGACCCTGGAGTGTAGCTTTGTAGTATGATAGTATTCTTTTGTACTGGATTTGTCTCCAGCTTATTTTGTTACTCTTCAGACTCATTGATGTACTATTTTTAAACTCATGAGTTGTATGATGACTATTCTATTCTCATCTGATTCGTGCTCATTCTATCTTAGTTCTGTGATTGAGTATACTATCATTATTGGTGGTTCATTTTATTGTTAGATAGACTATCTAGACAGCGTTCTACCGCCGATTCTGCGGCGTAGGCTGGGCGTTGTTTCCGACTAGTATCCTTACATCGGGTACGGGTCGTGACACATTTTTGGTGGTGGCCCATGCAGGTCTAGCTTCACAAGTATGTGATGTCGTGGTAGTGCGACAATTTAGTTGTACTACTGCGAGCCTGCGATAGGATATAGGATATAGGCTGAGATACTCAATCACATCTAGGAAAATTCTTTTGATTCAACTATTCTCCTTTGACATTGATACTTGATCCCTTAAATTGTCCTTTCCTTGATGTCTTACATCTTGTGCCATATTGATCCTCATTCAGTCTTTTTATGAGACATACTCGGAGATACTTGCGGAGGCACTCAAGGTTGAGCGGGATCTGGGTTTGAAGACCAAGAGAGACCGTGATTCTTTTCTGGGGGCCAACGGCAGTGCAGTATCTGCCAAACGTCCTTATTTCCAGTCCAGACCTTTCCAGCAGCCACAACAGAACCAGACTCCAGCTAGAGCGCCTTTTCACCAGGCACCTCAGCAGCAGAGACAGTTACAGCAAGCTCCATGCAACTTCTGTAAGAAGCCCGACCACATCTGGGAAGTTTGCAGGAGGAGGCTAGGAGTTTGTTTGTATTATGGTACTGAAGGGCATCAATCAAGGGAGTGTCCTCGTCGTGCAGTTCAGGGAGTAGCTCCAACTCCGAGGACACAGACGAGACCACCTGCAGCACAGCCGAGGGGACCGCTTCCGACACAGCAGCAGCGTTTTGTCCAGCATCAATAGCAGGGAGGTGCTCGGCAGGGACGAACGTTTGCTATGACCGTCGAAGAGGAGGAACCCACAGGAGATGTCATCGCAGGTTCTATTCTTCTTGATTCTATTCCAGCTTTAGCTTTGTTTGATAGTGGTGCTTCCCATAGTTTTGTATCTGTTTCTTTTGCTCTGAAGCATGGTTTGGTAGCTGAGTCTTTGCTTAGGACTTGCAAGATCATGACCGGGGAAGGTATTATCCTGGTTAATGATATTTGCAAGGATCGGAGAGTTACTCTGGGAGGCCGAGAGTTGAGTGCGTGTCTACTTGTAATGCCACTTCCGAGCTACGACATTGTACTTGGGATGGATTGGTTGAGTAGGCACCGTGCTAGCATAGACTGTAGAGGAGGTAGAGTTTTGTTTGGTTTGCCAGGAGAGCCAGAGTTCGAGTTTGCTAGAGGAGCTGTGGAGCAGGGAGAAGGCATTATTTGTGGAGCTATGGTGGAAGACAAGGAGTTGCCGCATCCGTTGATAGCAGAATTCTTGGATGTGTTTCCTGAGGAATTGCCAGGATTGCCACCAGATCGAGATGTTGAATTTTCTATAGACTTGGTGCCAAGTGCAGAACCAATTTCACAGCATGTCTATAGAGTAAACAACAGCGAGCTGGTCGAGTTGAAGAAGCAGGTGGATGAATTGCAGGATAAGGGGTTTATCAGATCGAGTTCTTCACCATGGGGAGCCCCGGTATTGTTTGTACCGAAGAAGGATGGATCGGTACGTATGTGCATTGATTACAGGGTTTTGAATAATCTCACTATCAAGAATAAGTATCCTTTGCCACAGATTGATGATCTGTTTGATCAGTTGAGTGGTGTGAAGGTATTTTCTAAGATAGATTTGAGATCAGGCTACCATCAGGTGAAGGTGAAGCCGGAGGACATACCGAAGACTGCTTTTAGAACTCGGTATGGTCAGTACGAGTTTATGGTGATGCCGTTTGGTTTGACTAATGAACCGGCGATATTTATGAACTTGATGAACAAGGTGTTCCACCAGTACCTTGACAAGTTCGTGGTGGTGTTCATCGACGACATACTCATATACTCGAGGACACCGGAGGAGCATGAGGAGAATTTGAGAATTGTGTTGGATGTGCTGAGGAAGGAGAAGTTGTATGGGAAGTTGTCCAAATGTGAGTTTTTCTTGGACAAGGTAGAATTCTTGGGGCATGTTGTGACTGGTGATGGTATTTCAGTGGATCCAAAGAAGATTTCAGCAGTGGAATCTTGGAAGACTCCGAGTTCGGTAGCAGAGATCAGGAGTTTCTTGGGATTGGCAGGCTATTACAGGAAGTTTGTGCAAGATTTTTCGAGGATTGTCGAGCCGATGACCAGACTCACAAGGAAGTATGTAGAGTTTGTTTGGACGGAGGATTGCCAGGTTTCTTTTGAAGAGTTGAAGAAAAGGTTGACGTCTGCTCCTATTTTGATGTTGCCATCAGGGTCCGGAGGTTTCACTTTTATAGTGATGCATCGGAAAAGGGTTTAGGTTGTGTTCTTCAGCAGCATGGGAAAGTGATTGCCTATGCATCCAGGCAATTGTGTCCTCATAAAAAGAACTATCCTACCCATAATTTGGAGTTGGCAGCTGTCATATTCGCCCTGAAGTTGTGGAAACATTATTTGTACGGAGAGCGTATGGAGATCTTCACAGACCACAAAAGCTTGAAGTACGTTTTCACGCAGAAGGAGTTGAACATGAGGCAACGTCGGTGGTTGGAACTGATGAAGGATTTTGATATCTCTTTGCAATATCATCTTGGGAAAGCCAATGTAGTTGCCGATGCTTTGAGCAGGTATCCGGTAGCTATGTTCTTGACGCAGGATCGATATTTGTTGGAGGACTTGGAGAGCTTGGGCATTGAGGTGATTGTTCCTGGTGGTGCTATGCAGATGTGGGGATTGCAGATACACTCAGATTTGATGGACATGATTAAGGCAGCACAGTATGATGATGTATCTTTGAGGAGTATCAGAGCTCAAGTGAGGGCAGGATTGGAGGATGATTTCACTATTGCAGAGGATAGATCTTTGAGGCATGGAGTTAGATTGTGTGTGCCTAGTGGAGAGTTGTGCGAGGAGGTGTTGCAGGAAGCACATCGCTCTCAGTATTCCATATATCCAGGTGCTAACAAGATGTATCGGGATATGCGAAAGAGTGTGTGGTGGTATGGCATGAAGAGAGAAGTGGCACAGTTTGTATCCAGATGCTTAGTGTACCAGCAGGTGAAAGCCGAGAGGCAGAGGCCAGGAGGGTTACTTCAGCCATTACCCATTCCAGAGTGGAAGTGGGAACACATTACTATGGATTTTGTGTCCGAACTTCCACGATCTCCAGGAGGGAAAGACGCGATTTGGGTCATTGTTGATAGGTTGACCAAGTAGGCCCACTTTTTGCCTTTCAAGGTGGATTTGTCTACGGAGAAGCTGGCAGAGATGTATGTGAGGCAGATCGTTAGGATACATGGAGTTCCCGTCAGCATAGTCTCAGATCGGGATAGTCGTTTCACTTCTCATTTCTGGAGGAGTTTGCAGGAGAGTTTGGGCACTCAGCTCAAGTTCAGTACTGCATATCTTCCCCAGACAGATGGGCAGTCAAAGAGGACTATCCAGACTCTCGAGGATATGTTGCACACTTGTGTACTAGATTTCGGGGGTTCTTGGGAGGACCATCTCCATTTGGTAGAGTTTGCTTACAACAACAGTTACCAGGCTAGTATAGAGATGTCACCTTTTGAAGCTCTATATGGTCGGAGGTGTCGTACTCCTTTGTCTTGGGACGATGTTAGAGAGAGAGTTTTGCTTGGGCCAGAGATGGTTGTGGATGCAGAAGAGAAGGTTTAGTTGATCAGAGACAGACTTCGAGTGGCGCAGGACAGACAGCGGCATTGGGCCGATAGCCATCGGAGACCTTTGGAGTTTGAGGTATAGTTTAGATTTTGTTTGTGTTTGGTCTTGTTTGTTATAGAATAAGTTCTTAAGATGGTGTTTTGTTCTAGGTGGGTGGTTTGGTGTTTCTGAGGATTTCTCCGACACGAGGCACGATTCGCTTCGGTGGAGGCGGAAAGCTTAGTCCGCGATTCATCGGACCTTTCACTATTCTAGAGAGGGTCGGTGCAGTTGCTTATAGACTAGACTTGCCACCTGCATTGGAGGGAGTGCACAACGTGTTTCATGTGTCGCAGTTGAGACGATACGTGGCAGATCCTAGTCATGTATTGGATCACTCAGAGATAGAGGTAGGCCCTACTCTTAGCTATCCAGAGCAGCCAGTTGAGATTCTGGATCAGAGAAAGAAGGTGCTGAGGAACCAGACTATTCCTTTGGTACGCGTCGCATGGAGGCATCACTCTCCGGGGGAGTCTACCTGGGAGAGAGAGGATGACATGCGAGAGCGTTATCCATATTTGTTTGTACCTTGAGGTATGTTATTTTCTAGTTATGTTCTGTTCATTAGTTAATTGTGATTCTTTAGTTCTGTTCTGTGATTTTCTGGGGGTAGTTTTTATTTTTAAATTTCGAGGACGAAATTATTTTAAGGAGGGTAGACTTGTCACTACCACATTTTAGGAAAAAGGGTATTTTAGTAATTTCCTATTTAAATAAATATTATGCATGGTAAATAATTTTTGTTGTATTATTTAATTGTTGTTGGATGTTATTTAATTATTTTGGACTTATTTTAGTAGACCCAACTAGTTTAGTTTGGACCCATGGACCAACATGAATTAAATAGTTAGACTTGGCCCATTTAGAAAGCCCATAGTTAAGGAGATGGATTAAATTAATTAAGTGATTAGACTAGAAGCTTCCTTCCTTAATTATTTCTTTATGAGAGGCCCCAAGGGGTACATTGGATATTTTATAATTGCTTGGGGAAGGGGGCATGGCCGGCCTATATTAGAGGGGGGAATTTCTCTCTCCTCTCATTCTCATTCCAAATCTAGATCTAGAATTTTTCACTCCCAAATTCCCTCCATTCCCATTCTAATTCTCCAACAAATTCATTCCAAATTCTTCCCAATTCACCATTAGAAAGTTGAGAAGTAAGGATCTAGAAGGAGGAAGCAAGGATCTACAAAGAGGAGCAAGGATCTACAATTTGGAAGCAAGTTCATCTCAATTGGAGGTTTCATTGGGAATCCATCTCCCAATAGGTATAATTCAGTTTTTTCCATTAAAATAGCTTCTAAATCTGAGATTTAATCATGTAAAATCAACCCATATGTATGTACTACTCATAGGACTTTGTTTTATGTTCATAGGAGACCCATGGAGAAAGTTATGGTGCTTTTTGTGTCAATTTTGTTGGAATTCCGAATTTATATTTTGTTGTGTGTGTCAATTGATCCTATAGATCAATTGGGCATATATTTTTGTGTTTGGGGCTAGTGTCGTGTCCATAATTTGGTACATGTGGTTCGTATCCCAACTATTTGGTGATACGTGTCATTTTGGGGGTTTTCCCTCCGACACGGGGCTTTGTACATGTCGTATTTTGACACGGACACATAGATCTACTTTTGACACTTTGATTTATTCATAAATATTATTTGTGACTTGTTTGTGTCCTTCGGGGTACATTTGGTTTTGTGTTGGACTCGTGTCACATGCGTATCCTAGATCTAGTGGGATACGGTGTAAAACTTTTCAATTTGGTGTGTTTATGTGTAGATCTAATTATTTATGCTTTAAATTCTTCATTTATAATTAGTAAATATATATAGATATTATATATTTATTTTAGTGTATTTATTATGGTATTTATTGTAGCATAGATCTATATATTTCTATGTGTTCTAATGTGGTGTATAAATATATGTATGTAGCTTTCTTGCATGCAATTATATATGTACTTATGTTAATAAAATAATTTATACATAAATGTTTTATAAAATATATTTATGTGTTTAAATTTGTAATTATATTATTTATAATTATTATATAATTATTTGTATATTAATGAATATATTTTTATGTGTGCTTCTAGCCATGTAAAATACATACATTAATATGTGCATGTGTTATGTAACTATTGATATTTAATTATGTAAGTTTATATGTATATATATATATATATAAGTATATAGTTATTAAATTGTTTTATATATATATATATATATATATATATATATATATATGTATTTTGATTTATATATCTTATATATATATATATGTGCTTTTGTGAGGTATAATACTAGTAGTAATATATTATATTATTTGTATAAATATTGGTTTGTATATACTTTATATTAGAGTGTATATTATTTATACTTTGTGTGGGTACCAATTGGGATCAAGACCTTGATTCCTAATTGTTTATTTTTATTCTATATTATTTATATAGATGTCTTGAGAGGTTGACCTTGGTTTGACCATGTTTGACTTTAGTTGACCATAGTTGACTTTTAACTTAGAATTGATTTATTGACCTAGAAGTTTACTAGTTTGACTTGTTCTCTTTCCGGGACCTTGTATTAATGTGCTATTCCATATCTAGGTTTTCGAGGCACCGAGTCAGACATCTGTGAGACTATTCATTGGACTTCAGGCGAGTACATTCTCTGATAGTTTCTCATTTATGATATCCTCTATGTTCGTTGTATCTAGTGTAGATATACATGTTTCTCTTGACACTATGGTTACACGGATTGGTATATCCGGATCTTGTCATGAGATGTTATTCCTTGGTATATGGTGTATATGGTGCAAGTATTATTTCATTGGTTATCTTGTACATGTACAGACACCGATTTTCGGGAGGAGTCGCTCTCTTCTTGGGGAATCTAGTGCCATAGCATACCGTGGTTGGATCTATTATACCAGTTGGGGGTGGAGAGTATTAGTATAGATATGTGATCAAATCCCTATTGAATAAAGTATTGGTAAGCGAATAGTGTTGATCATGCACCGCACGTATGATTAGCCAGGCCGTATTGTATCTTGCCCAAGCCGATCACATGTTAAGCTAGTACTCACACACTTAGTCATTAGTATTATTGTTTCATTGGCATATTGTTCATTATTGTGTTTCTTTCCAGTATTTCCTTATTGTCTATATATCTCTTGTATCTATTTTGTGCATCTTGTTTATCCACAGCTATTTACTGTTATATAGTTTTTATCATGGATTAGAACTGCTGTTAGAGATGTACTCTGCTCCTTTTCTGACTGGATATATTTTTCCAGATGACACTGAGGAGTACCCTACCTATTATGGACCCCAGGATGTTGTGGGTTTAGATTCGGAGACCCTGGCTCAAGAGGGACTTATCCCAACTGAGACAGTTGACCCTGGAGTGTAGCTTTGTAGTATGATAGTATTCTTTTGTACTGGATTTGTCTCCAGCTTATTTTGTTACTCTTCAGACTCATTGATGTACTATTTTTAAACTCATGAGTTGTATGATGACTATTCTATTCTCATCTGATTCGTGCTTATTCTATCTTAGTTCTGTGATTGAGTATACTATCATTATTGGTGGTTTATTTTATTGTTAGATAGACTATCTAGACAGTGTTCTACCGCCAATTCTGCGGCGTAGGCTGGGCGTTATTTCCGACTAGTATCCTTACATCGGGTACGGATCGTGACAATGATGGACGCGCAGCACCGCCAGGTGGATGTGATGAGACTGGGCATTGAGAATGCCCACTAAGTGGCCATGACGACAGTAGATAGAGTGGCTCAGATCTAGCCACAGGCAGAGCAGGCATAGTATCCGAGGCCGAGCAACATCATTGACTTCCAGAGAATGCGGCCCAAGGAGTTCCGGGGTACAGAGGGGATCATGTACGTGGATGACTAGATAGAGCAAATTGAGGGGATCTTCAGGCTGGCACAAATTCTAGACAGCATGCAGATAGAGGCAGCGGACAGTCAGATGTTCGACCTCGCTTTGATGTGGTACCGTACTGATACGAGGATCACGGCACCAGGGCTTATTTGGGAGGCTTTCAAGAGGCTTTTTAAGAAATTTTTCCCAGATGTGGCTCTCAGTGCCTTGGAGAGCCAGTTTAAGGCACTCGTCCTGGTGGACGAGTATGCAGTAGAGTTATGCTATCTGGGCAGATTTGTGGAGGGCTTGAGTAAGGCAGCAAAGACGAGGATGTTTCACAAGGGCTTGGTCATGGCGGTCAAGTCTTTGACTAGGAGTGACCGTGAGGCAACTTTCGAGCTGTCACGACCCGCACCCGGTGTAGGGATGCAAGTCGGGAACAACGCCCAGCCTACGCCGCAGCATCGGCGGTAGAACGCTGTCTTGGTCACTATACTATCTAATTATCTCATAAAATGTATAATCCTCCAATAATATCTTAACTCCAAGAAGAGTAATCAACTTAATTCAACACAATACTCAATCATATTTCTATGGCACGAGAGGATATCACAGAAGTCTAACATAACTAAGCAGTTAAAAATATAACAACAACAAATAGAAATAATATCCAAACACAAATATTTGCCGGAAACAAATCCGGTACCAACATGCTAAAGAGAACTAACTATGCTAACTAGTGAATCCGGCTAAATCTTTCGACAGTCACTCCAGAACTAGTGGGTCCAAGTCTGCACCATCTATAGGCTGAGGTCCGTAGTATGTCGGACACCAATATCTCGGATCCTCTGAAAAATATTTTCCAGTCAGAAATAGAGCGAAGTACAACCCAATAGCAGTTCCAATTAATTGACAAAAAACTATAAAGCAGTAGAATAGAAGATGCTATCTACGATGAGAATATAACTGATAATCAAGAACAATGAAAGAATAGGCAATACTAACAACAGAATATAATCAATGCGTATAAGAATAAAGGAATGAACTATAATGTTAGAATAGAACAAGGTAATCAATGAACTGAATAATGGAATCTATAATAACTATGTGATTTGAGATACTAACTAAATATGTGATCGGCCTAGGAGATTCAATGATTACACTAAGGAGCTAACTCAACCATACGTGAATTGCATGGTTAGTTAGTAGCCAATGATTACACTACTAGCCGATAGTTTCTTGATCACATATTTAATTGGTATTTCCCCCGCCCCGATTGATATGATGGATCGAATCATGACACGTCACTAGCCAATGTATCCAATATTTAATCTACAATATTCAATGTTATCCAATACCAACAAGGACAGTATTCGATACCATCTCCATAATCAAGGTAACATCCCATGACTGACGATCCAATAATAATACCAATCCATGTACCATCGTGTCAAGAATCATAAGTAATATTTCTAAATACTTGAATTATAGTGATAATCAAATAATGAAAACTATCAGAGAATGTACTCGCCTGTGGTCCAGAGCAAATGATAAAAATGATATCCGAACTGGTGTCACAGACCTATATATGAAATATTGCATTAATACAAGTTTTTGGTAAGAGAAATAAATTAAACTAGTCAACTTTCTAGGTCATAAAGCCATTTCTAAGTCAAAAGTCAAACTAGGTCAACTCTAAGTCAACTATGGTCAACTATAGTCAAATTATGTTCAACTACCTATTTCTATGTTGCATGAGTCTAACTCAAATATATTGGGCTCACACACTATGAATCTAGGCCATACAAGCTACATCTTAGGATACTAAGATACCGTATCTTAGGATACGCAAACAAGGAATAAATATAACACATATGTACATATCAAACAATATTATATGTATAAAATTCTAATTACAAATGCTAAATGGATACCTTGGTTTCGAACCAACTTGGTATCGCAATACTAAATCTCTATCTTGATATCCAAACCCAATACCTTGATTATCCTCCAATACCTTGATACTTACCTTGGCATCTTAAGGTAAATTCAAAACCTTATTTATACTAACTACCCAACAATAATTATAAACTACTATACATTTAATATTTATATAATACTATATACCTTATTTTAGTCACCTTAATACCAACCCATAATTAGTTTATAACTATCCTATTACTTATGCCAATACCTACTACTCATACCTTGGTATATCTTGATACTTACCTTGGTATCTCAAGGTATTTGCCAAAATCTCATATATATACTAACTACCCATCAATAATTACATATATCAATCCAATATAACTCTAGTATGTACTAATAGAATAATACTAACTACCAACTACACACTAACTATTAATACATATATACGTACATACATACCTACAAATATATAATATATAAAAGATACTCATAACAATTGATAACTAAAATATACTAACTATTCTAATAAATTTATATGCTACAACTAAATATATACATATATAGTATACTATAATACAAATAGCAATTAGGAACATATTTATATATATATTAATTACCATATATATATATATATATATATATATATATATATATATATATATATATATATATATATATAAATACATATATATAACCCACCATATATATTTATACAATATATATTTAAATACATATATATAACCCATAATATATATTTATACAATATATATATAAAACTATATATAACTATACATACACTTATACATAGTAAATTGTATAAAATACCACATAGTAACATACACACACACACACATATAGTAATATGTATATATAACTATACATATATGTATACATATATATAATCATACAATAATATAAATACATAACAATATATAATATAACTATATATATAACCACATATAAATATATCTACTATATTATATATACATATGCTACCACTTATAAATATATATCTACATATATATATATATATATAAATAATTATATGATAACTATAAATAATCTAATTACTTAATTAAACATACACATATATTATATAAAACATATACATATATTTACATCCCTAACATATATTATAACATATATATTAATGCATGTAGAAGAAAGCTACATAATATATATTCTATTAATACATATATAATACATAAATCTATGATATAATAAACACTATAATAAATATACATAATACATATATAATATATATAGATACATACACAATTATAATTCAAGAATTAAAGCACAATTAATTAGATCTACACATAAACACACAATAATTGGAGAGTATCATACCGTATCCCACTAGATCTAGGATACGCATGCGACACGAGTCCACCACACATCCAATTGCACCCCGAAGGACACAAACAAATCACATATAATATTTATAAACAAAACAAAGTGTCAAATGTAGATCTATGTGTCCGTGTCAAAATACGACATGTACAAAGTCCTGTGTCAGAGGGAAAACCCCCAAAAAAATACGTATCACCAAATTGTTGGGATACGATCTACACGTACCCAATTGTGGACACGACACTAGCCCCAAACACATAAACATATGCCAAATTGATCTATAGGATCAATTGACCCACACAACAAAAGTTATTTTTAGAATTTCCCCAAAATTGACACAAAATGTACCATAACTTTCTCTATAGGTCTCCTATGAACACAAAACCAAATCCTATGGGTAGTACATACATTTGGATTGATTATTCATGATTAAATCTCAGATTTAGAAGCTATTTTAAGAGAAAAACTGAATTGTACCTATTGGGAGATGGATTTCCAATGAAACCTCCAAAATTGGTGAAATTGGCCTCCAACTTGTAGATCCTTGCTTCTCTTTGTAGATCCTTGCTTCCTCCTTCTAAATCCTTGATCTTCTAGTTTCTAATGGTGATTTGGGAAGGAAATTGGTAGAAATTTTGTAGGGATTTGATGAAATTTGGTTAAGGAAAATTCTAGATCTAGATTTGGAATGAAAAATGAAGAGAGAGAAAGTTTTCATCCCCTTTATATAGGCCTCACTTGCCCCCTCCCTCAAGCTACTATGTAAAGTCTAAAATACCCCTTGGGACCTCTCATGAAAAAATTAATTAAGGAGGAAAGCTTCTAGTCTAATGGTATAATTAATTTAATCATCCTCCTAATTAATGGGCTTTCTAGTTGGGCTCAATTCTAACAATTAATACTTGTTGGTCCATAAGTCTAAACTAAACTAGTTAGGTCAACTAACACAAGTCCAAAAAAATAAATTTATCATGCTAATAATAAATAAATAATACAATGAATAAATATTTAACATGCACAATATTCAATTAATTATAAAATGACCAAAATATCCTTTTCTAGAAAATACAGTAGTGACAAGTCTATCCCCCTTAAAATAATTTTGTCCTCGAAATTTAATTGTGATCGTACTCCTTCTAGGTCAAACCCCCAAAAATCATAGTCTAATAAGGTCTTTTCTCACTAAGAACAGTCCTATGCAAAGAATAACATGCATGGTCATGGTCTCCACCTGTCTTATTACTGTTGTCTCTGTCAGGATATTCTTTAGCTACACTAACTATATAACACAAGCATCCAAAAGGTACTAAAGAATCAATCAATCAAAATAGATGAAAGGAACAAAAAGAAAGAACATACTCTCTAACCCATCACCTGTAGTATTGGTCTCCTCGACCGTCATCGCAAATGCTCCGCCCTGCCGAGGTAGCTCCCTCTGCGGGTGATGAGCAATCTGTGGTGCTACAGGTCGCCTAACTCCACCTCTCTGCCCTCGATCGGCATCCTGGCCTAGACGTTGAATTTTCCAGAGACAATCCTTCACCATATGCTCCGTTGATCCACAATATAAGCATGCTCCAAGTCTCTTCCGGCACATCTCCCAAGTGTGCCCAGTTTTCTTGTAATAGGTGCATTGAGGAGCTTGTTGCACCTGTCTCTGAGGCTGCTGTGGTATCTGCTGTACTGGAGCTTATACTGGAGCAATAATAGGTTCTGGCATATGATATTGCTGCTGATAGGCTCTAAATTGTACTGGAAACTGCTGTTGCTGGAACCGCGGCCTCTTTGCCGGTCTCGCACTGCTACTGTCACCCCCAAACATATCACGATCCCTCTTCGACTTCAAGTTCCACTCCCGCTCGATATTGCGTGCCTCCGAAAGTATCTTAGAATACGTCTCGTAGAAAGACGAAATGAGAATCTTTACTTCCCAATTCAGACCCTCGCGGAAACGGATGGCCCAAACTTCTGGCTCTCTCACCAAGTACTTTGCAAATCGGCTCAGCCTTCCGAACTCTGCGGCATACTCCTTTACGGACATGCTTCCTTGTGTAAGGCTCTCAAATTGCCTTCCTAATTCCAATCTGTCCGTCCGAGCAAAGAACTTCTTCTTAAAGAGATCCTTGAATATCTCCCAAGACTGCCCCGCATCAGTAAGAATTGGCTCATTCCTGAACCAAGTGCGGGCAACGTCGAACAGTTGAAGTCCTACCGCCTCAACCTTCAGATCCTCCGCAAGACGGGACACCTTCATGAGTCGCTCGATATCTTCAAGCCAATCGTCAGCATAGACTATACCTTCTGTACCCTTGAAAACTCGAGGCTCAAGCTTCTTGAAATTTTGAATGTTGCCTGGCTTGATCTGAATATCCTGTGGCTGTGGAGGAGCCTCTTTCTGAACTGCTGTTATAGCTATATAATAGGCGTTTTCCATACTCTGTCGCATCAAATCTGACTGACTGTATTGGGCTTCTATCTGTGTCTTTTGTAATTCCATCATCTCTCTAAACAGTGCAATGATCGGCGCGGTATCTCCTGAAAATGGAGGTAGTGGAAGTCCCTCCGAAGCAACTGGAGTAGTCCCCGGAACAGGTGGAGGAGAACCCCCGAAGGCAGCCGAGACTCCTACATGAACTGATATCGTAGGAGGTACAAACCCTACTGCCTGAGTGGAAGATTGAGAGGTGCCAGACCTCGCAGAAACTGCTCCCGATCGATGGGATCTAGTCTTCGGCGGTATCCTGAAGACATATCGAAACAAAGGAGATCAATTCGACACAAGATAATATATCATCAAGGAAGGACAAAAGTATTCAGAAGGAATCAAAAGTAGCGATTCAATTCAGATTGGAATTCCTAGTTGTAATTGAGTATCCCTCTCTCTTCCTAGTATCCTATGTCCTATATCCTATCGCAGGCTCGCAGTAGTACAACTAAATCATCGCACTACCACGACATCGCAATATTGCGAAGTCTGACCTGCATGGGCCACCACTAAAAACGTGTCACGACCCGCACCCGGTGTAGGGATGCAAGTCGGGAACAACGCCCAGCCTACGCCGCAGCATCGGCGGTAGAACGCTGTCTTGGTCACTATACTATCTAATTATCTCACAAAATGTATAATTGTAAACCCCCTCACCCAAAATAGATATTTTGTGTATATTTTATATTATTATAGATATTGAATTTATTTAGAGTATTCTATTATTTAATTAGCAAATGAATTTTTTGATATATTTACTTATAGAAATATTTATTTAGAATCATTTTTAGGTTATTTTAGATTTTTGAAATTAATTAGGATTTATTTGGATATATATAGTCTTAATATTAGATAGATGCTAATTTAGTGTTAATAGATATTAATAAGATTTTATAAATTATTTGTATTATATTTAATTATATTCAAGATTATAAATTATTGAGATAGATTCAAACTCTACTTTAAATTAATTCAAATCCTGAACCTACTAGGAAAGCAACTTAATGTATATCATATCCTTATTTAAATTCATCATAATCCTATCCAAATTAACCAATCCTAGTTGTATTTAATTAAGTAGTCTCCACCATTATAAATACCTCATCCTTCATTTTTTTTTCCCAAAATTCCTCTCTTTTTCGTCCAAAAAATAGCCAAAATTCGTCATAAATTTAGCCTCATTTTCTACTAGTTATGACGAATTAAAAAGACGATATCTCCTAGCTCCGGACTCCAAACGCGCTCAAGTTTTTTTTGTTAGAACGATATTGAGGTTAGCTTTCTGATTATATAATTTATTTTATGAAATTATGAGTATTAAATTCTGAAAAATTCGTAGAGTACAGCATGTCTAAAAATAAACGTGTTTTAATATTTTTGCGATTTCGGGAGAACCAGGAATCAGAATCACGAACCGTTTAAAGTTTCGGAAAGCTAATATCGAGATCATCGACATATATTTTTTCCAGAATTTAATTCGAAGTATTTATATACTGTTAATTCTATAGAACTTCTAGGTTAGAATTTAACTATCGGTGCACAATACAAAATTTGTATGTGCCATAATTCCCAAACGAATTTGAATTCGGATGAGCCGTAAATTCTAGTATATTTTTGATGCTGAAATCTACAAGAAATCATGCATAAAAGTCGAGTTTGTATCGGTTGACTTTTTGGTCAACAGATCGTCTCGATTTGCGTGTCATGAGTCTCGAGTTGATAAAATTCAGTTTCTTTGGACAAAATTTAGGAACTAACATAAAAATCAGAATAATAAGATTAAAATAGGATTTTAGAGTAATTATTCCAGAATTAAATAAATTAAAATAAATTATCTTTTGACGTGATAAATTTGTAATACATAGGCTATTTGGACTGTGACTTGGACTCGGATTCATACCAGCAGCAGGACCCCAGGCAAGATACCTTGCCAAATTGTTTATAGTACTTTGCATGCTATTTATATTTCTTTTATTTATTTTATTTTATTTCTGTATAGTTCTTGCATGTGTAGTTTTTCTCCAGTCATTACTATGTATTAGATATGTTGACATACACATGGCACCTAGTATCATGAGAGGACAATCATTAGGCGTATGGGCTTTTAACCACTCTGGTAAACCGTAGTATATAGTTCGCACTACGGGCGTGTGTCGCGTTGGTCGCTACCCCAGAGGTATGTCGATTTCTGTAGAGTCGCGCTGGTCGCTACCCCAGAGGTATGTCGATTTCTGATGTTCTAGACGGGTGTGTGAGTTGTGAGGCTTAGATCGAGTAGACTACCCTTGCCCATACGTCGAAAAGTTGTCCTCATTTGCATTCATATAGATTGTCTTGTACAGCGTACTTATTTATTTTCAAACCATATGCATGTTTACTGTATTCAAATTGGCTCGTATTTTCTGTATCTTGTTACGTCCCTCTGAGGACCTGGTCCGCTGCCAGGTGTATCCTTTCTTGAGTATTTGCAGGAGCACAGATTTGGATGGTTACATGTGATCCGAGGATGTCTTCTCTTCGAGCTGTGATGGATAGCTAGTATTCTTATATTGTGTTATGGTGTTGTACTCATATTGTATTTGCTCTTATATTCGAGTTGGTAGTGGATTTATTTCCATCCAACTATCATTCTTAGATACTTCTTATTGAGATCTAGTTTCATAGATACTGGTTATTTATTTCTATATGATTTTGGTGGATGAGATTTAGATTTTACCCTGTGACTTGTATTACATTTTATACCACTTGTGGATTTTATATTCATATTACAGCGTACGTATGGATTTGGTTTCCATATATTGGAGTTGCCATATCCATGCGGCTGGCATACTTACGTGTCCTAGTCCTACGTATTTTTGGGACTGGGGCATGACATGTTTTTGTGGTGGCCCATGCAGGTCGAGAGCATATTGTCTCGGTTACGTTACTGTACCGAACAAGCCTGCACCTAGGACTAGAGTATATGATCTCATCCATAATTGACTGTGTTTCATCTCCTCCTATCTATTCTATTTTGAACAATTGTATCCTGCTTGATTCATGTGCTTCCCTAATAGTTCCTTGAGTATAGTCTTCTGCTAGAATATAGGAACCCCTGTTATTAGGATGATAATTAGAGTAGTACACCTATTAAGAATACAACGAGAATATAGACACACCACTAAGTTTAGAATATCTAGTGAACCTAGAATTCCTTATCTTTAGATTGTTATACCATTTCCCCTTGATGTATTAAGAAGACTTGAGAGTAGTATAGACACTACTAGAGTTAGTTAGAAGTTTTATCATAATGTTTGACACCTAGTATCACATAGTCTTTTGACCTATTAATTGAAGTGTAACCGAATGATATTTATCGCATGCTAGCAAAAGACGACAGTGTTTATTCAGACCATAGAATTTAAAGGTCCTTGCCCTATTTGGTCGACTAGCGACTTAGATAAGGAGGTTGTATGATAACTGTAGAGATTGTAGAGTTTTTTATTATTATTGCTTATGTTGTTTTTGCTTTTGCGAACTTGAATTATTTTGTAACTTCTCACATCATAATCCAGCGTTATATTTTCTGTGCTACCTTGAATTATGCTGCTATTATAGCCTAGTTTTTGCAAGCTTAATCTTATATCGAGCTTGTTCATGATATATGTGTTATTGGGGCCTGATCAACCACACTAATACAAATTGTCTAATCAGAATCAGTGTATTGTGGTCTAGCTAGCCATAATGCGCTTGATTCGCCCTTCGTAATAGTATTTTACGTGGATTGAGATATATAGTTGACCAGTAGACAAATATACTTACCCTCTAGATACGACAAAGCATATCATATTAAGTACATAACTGCACCGATGTGAGCATGCGAATAGAAAATTACCAAATTAAGATTTCAATCCACAACTGTCTTGACAATTCCCATTTGAATTCTTTAAACGCTTTGATTCCCATACTTCCATTCTATTACCCCTCCTTGAACTATTTTTCGTTGCTTTCCGTCTTCCCTTATTTCAGAAAGACGAAATCTCGTGCTTGGATATAAGTGATACACGGATAGTACAAGATATACCCCATAGGCCAATCATATTATTTGGTGACTATCTTTCATAATTGATTAAGGGCATATCACATATGATATAGTTGGTGTTAAAGTTTTGAGGATTGAATGACATGAGAAAATAAATTGAGGAATATTTTCTTAAGTGTAAGAGCCTTATGTGATAGATGGGTAAATTCTAAGTTGGATAGAAATTACATTATTAAACTTGAGGTAAATTCTTTTAGATTGTGATCAAGTGAGATTAGATAGAGAGAAACCATGTTCTATTTTAATTTCGAGGACAAAATTTTTGTAAGTTGGGTAGATTGTAAACCCCCTCACCCAAAATAGATATTTTGTGTATATTTTATATTATTATAGATATTGAATTTCTTTAGAGTATTCTATTATTTAATTAGCAAATAAATTTTTTGATATATTTACTTATAGAAATATTTATTTAGAATCATTTTTAGGTTATTTTAGATTTTTGAAATTAATTAGGATTTATTTGGATATATATAGTCTTAATATTAGATAGATGCTAATTTAGTGTTAATAGATATTAATAAGATTTTATAAATTATTTGTATTATATTTAATTATATTCAAGATTATAAATTATTGAGATAGATTCAAACTCTACTTTAAATTAATTCAAATCCTGAACCTACTAGGAAAGCAACTTAATGTATATCATATCCTTATTTAAATTCACCATAATCCTATCCAAATTAACCAATCCTAGTTGTATTTAATTAAGTAGTCTCCACCATTATAAATACCTCATCCTTCATATTTTTCTTCCCCAAAATTCCTCTCTTTTTCGTCCAAAAAATAGCCAAAATTCGTCATAAATTCAGCCTCATTTTCTACTAGTTATGACGAATTAAAAAGACGATATCTCCTAGCTCCGGACTCCAAACGCGCTCAAGTTTTTTTTGTTAGAACGATATTGAGGTTAGCTTTCTGATTATATAATTTATTTTACGAAATTATGAGTATTAAATTCTAGAAAATTCGTAGAGTACAGCATGTCTAAAAATAAACGTGTTTCAATATTTTTGCGATTTTGGGAGAACCAGGAATCAGAATCACGAACCGTTTAAAGTTTCGGAAAGCTAATGTCGAGATCATCGACATATATATTTTCCAGAATTTAATTCGAAGTATTTATATACTTTTAATTCTGTAGAACTTCTAGGTTAGAATTTAACCATCGGTGCACAATACAAAATTTGTATGTGCCATAATTCCCAAACGAATTTGAATTCGGACGAGCCATAAATTCTAGTATATTTTTTATACTGAAATCTACAGGAAATCATGCATAAAAGTTGAGTTTGTATCGGTTGACTTTTTGGTCAACAGATCGCCTCGATTTGCGTGCCATGAGTCTCGAGTTGATAAAATTCAGTTTCTTTGGACAAAATTTAGGAACTAACATAAAAATCAGAATAATAAGATTAAAAAAGGATTTTAGAGTAATTATTCCAGAATTAAATAAATTAAAATAAATTATCTTTTGACGTGATAAATTTGTAATACATAGGCTATTTGGACTGTGACTTGGACTCGGATTCATACCAGCAGCAGGACCCCAGGCAAGATACCTTGCCAAATTGTTTACAGTACTTTGTATGCTATTTATATTTCTTTTATTTATTTTATTTTATTTCTGTATAGTTCTTGCATGTGTAGTTTTTCTCCAGTCATTACTATGTATTAGATATGTTGACACACACATGGCACCTAGTATCATGAGAGGACAATCATTAGGCGTATGGGCTTTTAACCACTCTGGTAAACCGTAGTATATAGTTCGCACTACGGGCGTGTGTCGCGCTGGTCGCTACCCCAGAGGTATGTCGATTTCTGTAGAGTCGCGCTGGTCGCTACCCCAGAGGTATGTCGATTTCTGATGTTCTAGACGGGTGTGTGAGTTGTGAGGCTTAGATCGAGTAGACTACCCTTGCCCATACGTCGAAAAGTTGTCCTCATTTGCATTCATATAGATTGTCTTGTACAGCATACTTATTTATTTTCAAACCATATGCATGTTTACTGTATTCAAATTGGCTCGTATTTTCTGTATCTTGTTACGTCCCTCTGAGGACCTGGTCCGCTGCCAGGTGTATCCTTTCTTGAGTATTTGCAGGAGCGCAGATTTGGATGGTTACATGTGATCCGAGGATGTCTTCTCTTCGAGCTGTGATGGATAGCTAGTATTCTTATATTGTGTTGTGGTGTTGTACTCATATTGTATTTGCTCTTATATTCGAGTTAGTAGTGGATTTGTTTTCATCCAACTATCATCCTTAGATACTTCTTATTGAGATCTAGTTTCATAGATACTGGTTATTTATTTCTATATGATTTTGGTGGATGAGATTTAGATTTTACCCTGTGACTTGTATTACATTTTATACCACTTGTGGATTTTATATTCATATTACAGCGTACGTATGGATTTGGTTTCCATATATTGGAGTTGGCATATCCATGCGGCTGGCATGCTTACGTGTCCTAGTCCTACGTATTTTTGGGACTGGGGCGTGACAATAATCCTCCAATAATTTCTCAACTTCAAGAAGAGTAATCAACTTAATTCAACACAATACTCAATCACATTTCTATGGCACGAGAGGATATCACAGAAGTCTAACATAACTAAGCAGTTAAAAATATAACAACAACAAATAGAAATAATATCCAAACACAAATATATGCCGGAAACAAATCCGGTACCAACATGCTAAAGAGAACTAACTATGCTAACTAGTGAATCCGGCTAAATCTTTCGACAGTCACTCCAGAACTAGTGGGTCCAAGTCTGCACCATCTATAGGCTGAGGTCCGTAGTATGTCGGACACCAATATCTCGGATCCTCTGAAAAATATTTTCCAGTCAGAAATAGAGCGAAGTACAACCCAATAGCAGTTCCAATTAATTGACAAAAAACTATAAAGCAGTAGAATAGAAGATGCTATCTACGATGAGAATATAACTGATAATCAAGAACAATGAAAGAATAGGCAATACTAACAACAGAATATAATCAATGCGTATAAGAATAAAGGAATAAACTATAATGTTAGAATAGAACAAGGTAATCAATGAACTGAATAATGGAATCTATAATAACTATGTGATTTGAGATACTAACTAAATATGTGATCGGCCTAGGAGATTCAATGATTACACTAAGGAGCTAACTCAACCATACGTGAATTACATGGTTAGTTAGTAGCCAATGATTACACTACTAGCCGATAGTTTCTTGATCACATATTTAATTGGTATTTCCCCCGCCCCGATTGATATGATGGATCGAATCATGACACGTCACTAGCCAATGTATCCAATATTTAATCTATAATATTTAATGTTATCCAATACCAACAAGGACAGTATTCGATACCATCTCCATAATCAAGGTAACATCCCATGACTGACGATCCAATAATAATACCAATCCGTGTACCATCGTGTCAAGAATCATAAGTAACATTTCTAAATACTTGAATTATAGTGGTAATCAAATAATGGAAACTATCAGAGAATGTACTCGCCTGTGGTCCAGAGCAAATGATAAAAATGATATCCGAACTGGTGTCACAGACCTATATATGAAATATTGTATTAATACAAGTTTTTGGGAAGAGAAATAAATTAAACTAGTCAACTTTCTAGGTCATAAAGCCATTTCTAAGTCAAAAGTCAAACTAGGTCAACTCTAAGTCAACTATGGTCAACTATAGTCAAATTATGTTCAACTACCTATTTCTATGTTGCATGAGTCTAACTCAAATATATTAGGCTCACACACTATGAATCTAGACCATACAAGCTACATCTTAGGATACTAAGATACCGTATCTTAGGATACGCAAACAAGGGATAAATGTAACACATATGTACATATCAAACAATATTATATATATATAATTCTAATTACAAATGCTAAATGGATACCTTGATTTCGAACCAACTTGGTATCGCAATACTAAATCTCTATCTTGATATCCAAACCCAATACCTTGATTATCCTCCAATACCTTGATACTTACCTTGGCATCTTAAGGTAAATTCAAAACCTTATTTATACTAACTACCCAACAATAATTATAAACTACTATGCATTTAATATTTATATAATACTATATACCTTATTTTAGTCACCTTAATACCAACCCATAATTAGTTTACAACTATCCTATTACTTATGCCAATACCTACTACTCATACCTTGGTATATCTTGATACTTACCTTGGTATCTCAAGGTATTTGCCAAAATCTCATATATATACTAACTACCCATCAATAATTACATATATCAATCCAATATAACTCTAGTATGTACTAATAGAATAATACTAACTACCAACTACACACTAACTATTAATACATATATACGTACATACATACCTATAAATATATAATATATAAAAGATACTCATAACAATTAATAACTAAAATATACCAACTATTCTAATAAATTTATATGCTACAACTAAATATATACATATATAGTATACTATAATACAAATAGCAATTAGGAACATATTTATATATATATTAATTACCATATATATATATATATATATATATATATATATATATATATATATATATAAATACATATATATAACCCACCATATATATTTATACAATATATATTTAAATACATATATATAACCCATAATATATATTTATACAATATATATATAAAACTATATATAACTATACATACACTTATACATAGTAAATTGTATAAAATACCACATAGTAACATACACACACACACACATATAGTAATATGTAGATATAACTATACATATATGTATACATATATATAATCATACAATAATATAAATACATAACAATATATAATATAACTATATATATAACCACATATAAATATATCTACTATATTATATATACATATGCTACCACTTATAAATATATATATATATATATATATATATATATATATATATATATATATATATATATATATATATATATATATATATAATCATATGATAACTATAAATAATCTAATTACTTAATTAAACATACACATATATTATATAAAACATATACATATATTTACATCCCTAACATATATTATAACATATATATTAATGCATGTAGAAGAAAGCTACATAATATATATTCTATTAATACATATATAATACATAAATCTATGATATAATAAACACTATAATAAATATACATAATACATATATAATATATATAGATACATACACAATTATAATTCAAGAATTAAAGCACAATTAATTAGATCTACACATAAACACACAACAATTGGAGAGTATCACACCGTATCCCACTAGATCTAGGATACGCATGCGACACGAGTGCACCACACATCCAATTGCACCCCGAAGGACACAAATAAATCACATATAATATTTATGAACAAAATAAAGTGTCAAATGTAGATCTATGTGTCCGTGTCAAAATACGACATGTACAAAGTCCTGTGTCGGAGGAAAAACCCCCAAAACAATACATATTACCAAATTATTGGGATACGACCTACACGTACCCAATTGTGGACACGACACTAGCCCCAAACACATAAACATATGCCAAATTGATCTATAGGATCAATTGACCCACACAACAAAAATTATTTTCGGAATTCCCCCAAAATTGACACAAAAAGTACCATAACTTTCTCCATAGGTCTCCTATGAACACAAAACCAAATCCTATGGGTAGTACATATATATAAGTTAATTATTCATGATTAAATCTCAGATTTAAAAGCTATTTTAAGAGAAAAACTGAATTGTACCTATTGGGAGATGGATTCCCAATGAAACCTCCAAAATTGGTGAAATTGGCCTCCAACTTGTAGATCCTTGCTTCTCTTTGTAGATCCTTGCTTCCTCCTTCTAGATCCTTGCTCTTCTAGTTTCTAATGGTGATTTGGAAAGGAAATTGGTAGAAATTTGGTAGGGATTTGATGAAATTTGGTTAAGGGAAATTCTAGATCTAGATTTGGAATAAAAAATGAAGAGAGAGAAAGTTTTTATCCCCTTTATATAGGCCTCACTTGCCCCCTCCCTCAAGCTACTATGTAAAGTCTAAAATATCCCTTGGGGCCTATCATGAAGAAATTAATTAAGGAGGAAAGCTTCTAGTCTAATGGTATAATTAATTTAATCATCCTCCTAATTAATGGGCTTTCTAGTTGGGCTCAATTCTAACAACTAATACTTGTTGGTCCATGAGTCTAAACTAAACTAGTTAGGTCAACTAACACAAGTCCAAAAAATAAATTTATCATGCTAATAATAAATAAATAATACAATGAATAAATATTTAACATGCACAATATTCAATTAATTATAAAATGACCAAAATATCCTTTTCTAGAAAATACAGTAGTGACACGAGCAGATCGTAGGGGACGCTCAGAGGGTAGAGGATGACTTGGAGCTCAAGTCCAAGAGAGACAAGGATGATTCAGGTAGTGCAAGTGGTAGTACGGGACCAGCTAAGCGTCCCTATGTGCAGAAGATAGCGCAGCAGCCGGGGCAGCAGGGTCAGGATCAGAAAGTGCCCACTTGTGCCTACTGCAGGAAGGCATGGCACACTTGGGATGTTTATAGGAGGAGGCTAAAGGTGTGTCTATTTTGTGGATCCGTTGCTCACCAGATGCGAGATTGCCCTACTATACCTCCATTTGGTGGAGCACAGGATCGAAGAGTTGGAGCTAGGCCACCTGTGGCACAGCATCATGCCCCGCACCAGCAGAGGGAGATACCCCAGCAGGGCAGGGTTTTTGCGTTGACGGACGAGGAGGCCGATGCTACGGGTGTCAGGTTAGCAGGTCTGTCTCTTTTTGTTCTTTTTCATGTCCTTTTCCATTTCTTGTGGTATGCTTCATTAGTACCTGTTAGACTTTTCTTTTATGTTGTGGTAGATAGTGTAGTGACCCTGATTGAGACTGTGATAACACGACCAGTAGGAGCATGATCTTGCATGTTATTTAGGTAGAATTTCTTAACTGTGATTGTTGGGGGTTTGACATAGAAGAAGTGCGATCGACTTTAAATTTTGAGGATGAAATTTTTTAAGAAGGATAGGCTTGTCACTACCCCATTTCCAGGACAAGATATTTTTTATTTTAATTTGGTAAATTATGTATTGATCATAAATATCTGTATTAATATTTAATTAGATGCATGTAATTATTTTTATTAGTTGTTTTAGGGTTTTGGCTAGTCTGGACCCATGTCAGACCCTAGTGGACCCTTGCCAGACCCAACCAACACCCTTGTCAGACTTATTTATTGGTTTATAGTAATTATTTATATTCTAATTAGTTAGTTGGAGTGATTATGATTTAGTTAGAGTGCATTTGGAAACCCCAAACCCAAACCCTAATTAGCATGACTTAATTTGAGGGTATTAGGGTCTTTGTACCTAACCACAAACCCTAACCCTACTTCTATTACATGCCCCCCCCTTCCTTCCCATTTCCTTTTTCTTCATGTTTCCACTCTCTTTCTTCATTTCTCCTTTCCTTACTCCTCCAACCCAAATTTTAAGTAAGTTTTCTTCCCCATTTCTCTTTCCACCTTCAATATTCATCCATATCTAACACTAACCCTTAATTTTCCTCTAACCTAGTTGTGTAGGAGTTAATTTGGGAGTAGAGCTTGGATTTGGGAGCTTGGGAGCTAGTTTGGAGCTTTTAGGACTTTTTAGAGACTTTGGCCTTGGGATTCCAACTCCCAAGAGGTAAACCCTAACTTTTCTCTTAGTAATTACTCTAATATAGTATAATTAGTAGTTTAAAATCTTCTTAGACCTTAGGACTACCCATGGAAGAAAGTTGGAGCTTGTTTGGATGTGTTTGGAGACTTTGGCATAGAGTTTTATGTCAATTTTGGGTGAAATCCAAGATTGGCCCATTTTGGGTGTTATCCTAGGTTAGACGAATCTAGGTAGACGTACTTGGGTATCTTGAGGGTAGGTTCGTGTCCCTGTTCGGATACGTGAGATCATATAATGGAGTTTTGGGCATTTCAGGCAATTTGGGGGGATTTCGACATGGGTTCCACACATATGTAAAATTTTGTCATGGACCTAGAATCAGAGAGTTAGTATTTTTGTGAGGTTCTAGACATCGATTAGAACTCGTAGATAAATTTTGGGTCGATTCCGATTAGGTTTGGTATACGTTTCACGATATATCGCGAGCCGCACTCCAAGTGTTCGTCGAAATGACCAAATGGCCATTTCGACTTGATTTCTAGGTTTTGGGCTTGTGCGCGGGTTGGTTTAGACTTGGGGAGTGTGTATTAGGGTTTTTGAGTTTATATATATATATATATATATATATATATATATATATATATATATATATATATATGTGGGTGAGTGTGTGTGTGTTGGTGTGTTTGTGAGTGTGTGCATATAGGTGTGGTAGTGTGTGTTTGTGTGTATGTGTGTGAGTGTATATATATATATATATATATATATATATATATATATATATATATATATATATACACACACTCATATATATATATATATATATATATATATATATATATATATATATATATATATAGTGTGTGTGTGTGTGTGTGTGTGTAGTGTGTATATATATATATATATGGATAGGTGTATGTGTATATATATATATATATATATATATATATATATATATATATATATATATATATATATATATATATATATATATATATATATGTGTGTGTGTGTGTGTTATATATATATATATATATATATATATATATATATATATATATATATATATATATATATATATATATATATATATACGTGTATGTGAATGTGAATGTGTAAGTGTGTATATCTATAGATATATGTGTATATGTATATGTGTGTGTGTGTTTATATATATTGATGTGTATATGTGTATTTGTTTGTGTGTGGTTGTGTGAGGGTGAGTGTAGGTATGTGTGTAGTTGTGAGTTTGAGTGTGTGTGTGTGTTAATTTTGTGTGTGTGTGTATAGAATTTGAATGATATATATATATATATATATATGTATGTATGTATGTGTGTGTGAGAGCTTATTTATATATATATATATATATATGTATGTGTGTAGTGTGTATGAGTGTCGAGGTGAGTGAGTGAGTGAGTGAGTGAGTGAGTGAGAGGGAGCAGTAGCAGCAGCATGTAGGAGCAGCAGCAACAGCAGCAGCATGTACCAGCAGCAGCAGCAGCAAGTAGGTAGTAGCAGCAGGTAGTAGCAGTAGCAGTTGAGAGAGAGAGGGATTAGATATACATATATATGTATATATATATATATATATATATATATATATATATATATATATATATATATATAGGTTAGTTAGTGAGATGAGAAGGGTAAGGTAAGGTATCTCAATACCTTGAGATATCAAGGTATGGAAGGTAAGTTGAGGTATCGGAGATGAGGTATTGAGGTATTGCCTATATACTAGGTTATATATATATATTGATGTTTACATATAGTAGTTGAGGTATTGTCTATATACTAGGTTTTATGTATATATATATATATATATATATATATATATATATATATATATATATATTGATGTTTACATATAGTAGTATATATAAGTATATATATAGATAGTTAGCTAGTTAGTTAGAGTTAGAGAGGGGTAAGGCTAGAGGTATCTCAATACCTTGAGATACTCAAGGTATTGAGTATCGGGATGAGGTATTGGGCTTATGCATAGGTATGGAGTTAGTGATATATATATATATATATATATATATATATATATATATATATATATATATATATATATATATATATATATATATATACGTGTTAGGATATATATTAGTGGGTTTAGATGGGGTATATAGCGTAGGTTGAGATATCGGATACCGAGGGTATCCCGGTATCTCAAAGAGGCGAGTTTGTGGGTTTAGTAGCTTAATGAGCTAGTTTTGACCTAGAATTTTAGGGGTACCCTAGTTTGACCTAGAGTTGACCGTAGTTGACCCGTTGACCGCCAAAGTCAACCTTTGACCTAGTTTCGGCCTAGAGTTGACTTTTTGGACCCCGGGTTGACTTTTTGATCCAAATTTCTTCGATTTGATCTGTTTGACCTAGAACAACCCTAGAAGCTTGTTTTTAGTTATTTTATATCTGTATAACTCTTTAGAACCCCGTTTAACCTTACTTTTCGTAATAGTTCCTTGCGACGCTAGTTCGGACCTCGATCCTCGCTAGTTGCTCAGGACGTCAGGCGAGTACATTCTCTGATAGTTTTTATTATCTGATAATTATTATGATTCGGCTTATAGTATAGTATTATCTAATTTTCTGGCACGACACTGACTAGTATTTCTGGATTCATTTACTTGCGACACGTATATTTTATATTTTTGGCCTCTATTTCTCGAATCACCTACTGGCATCACATCAGGACTCACTACAGGCATCACTCATATTTCTGGCTGGACTCATATTTATTTTACGTGTCGGGTCTTGGATTCACTTGTACTAGTCGGGGCGGGAAAATACTCGAGTAGACATGTAAACATTCCCAAATCTGGAATCACTCCCTCTGGTCTAATCTGGAATGATAGCAGCCGCACATCCAGTGTGCGGTGAGCCATACTTACCCCTAGCCGTTTACATGTCGAAACAGGTATTTCAGAGATACTAGTTTATTCTTTCTAGTCTGGTCTCACTTACACTTCTTGACTGGTCTCACTTATACTTTATGGACTGGACTCATTATATTTATTCTTGCTGGACTCACTTCACGTTATTGTGCACACACTTGCTCTTAGTTTAGATTTATTGTATACTGCAGTCATTATTATCTTGCTTCTAATTTTCATGCATCTTTACCTTTATGCACCAGTTGACATATATATATATATATATATATATATATATATATATATATATATATATATATATATATATATATATATATATATATATATATTTCTTTGTTCATACTTTATTTCCTTCACCTTGTGCTACTTGCTACAACTGCTTTATAGTTTTTATCATTTAACTGGAACTGTTGTTAAAGGTGTACTTGCTCCAATCCTGACTGGATATATTTTTCAGAGGATCCAAAAGATTGGTGTCCGACGTTTTATAGACCTTCGCCTGTCGAGGATGCAGACAGGGACCCCCTAGTTCAGGAGTGATTTTCGGGTTGGTAGTCGGGATCACTAGGACCTCAGTTGTATTTATTAGCTTTTGGTACCGGATTTGTCTCCGACTTTTGGTTTGAGACTTTGTATTGTATTTGATTCAGGATATTGTTGTTATTATTATTATTATTGTTGCTATCTTTAGTAGTAGTTGTTGTTTAGACTTTGTAGTTGTTAGACTTCCTTGTTATCTTATCGTGCCTAGATCGTGAATGAGTATTATTTTATCTTTATCATATTATTCCTCCGTTTGGAGTTGAGATCTTGGCAGGTACTTATTTTATTGTGTGAGATTGTTAGCTAGATAGTAAACCTAGACAGATCGTCAGTACGGCGAATCTTGTTTTGAGCAACGGTGGTTTTGACCACCCCATCAAGGATCTCTTCTTCAGTCTTTCCTTTCCTTCGTTCTTTCTCATTGTAGCGTCTGTAAACGTAAAGAGAAGAATATTTTACTTATTGCTTATTGTAATCTTTATTTTTATGGAGCCAGTTTGTAACATGTTCTTGGTTCGTGCTTCGTTGGAATCGAGAAATATCAGATGTGGAACTCTTGTGTGAATCTCTGATATCGACGACAACTTGGGTTCCAGTTGAGAGCGGACCTTCGGCTCTCGCTAACAACTCTGCTATGGCCTGCGTTCTACTATCTTTGATCCAACGAGGGACTAACAATCTCAAAGCAAGATCCGAAGAAAGATGTAGAACATATGATTAAATCTTCTCGGCAATAAGTTTTCAAAAACTTGAGAAGATTGACGGGATACACTTCGAATATTTGGATGAGGGAAGGAGTCCTTTGTCAAATATTGAACGTGAGTTGTCAGAATCTACCATTTTCCAGGATGGAGGAGTTAGTGTTTGAAGGACGCACATTCTAGTTGGAAGGAAGAATAAAAGTTGACCAATGATTACAGAGTATGCACATAACGCGACTTAGCGTATGACAGTTCTTTGTGGTTAGCAAGACTTGACCGTATAGCAGTCTCTTGATGCATGAAGACTCTTGTCGCATAGAAGACTCCTGCCGCATGGTAGACTCTTGGCAGATGGCAGACTCTTGGTGCATTGAAGGTCCTGCCGCATGGCAGAGCTGGCCACATAGTGTCTTAGGTGCATGCAGGATGCATGGAGGCTTATGCGCATGCAGGACGCATGAAGGCTTATGCGGATGGCATGACTTAGCACATGGTGGGCTTTGAGCATGAAGGTCACTACTCTTGACAGGACTTGACGCATAGCTAGAATTGGAGCTTGAAAGCAGAACCAATTCGAACTAATATAGCAAGGTATAGCTAAAACTTGGTTCCTTTAATTACTTAACTTGGTTGCTATGATTGCACATGTTGAGTAATCAAGCGTGGTTACTGACTGGTGGGTAGACACTGGTGCATTTGGCCATGTATGCTCTGTAAAAGAGCTATTCACCAAGGAAGAGAACTATCTAAGAAGGAGGTCTCTTTAGTGAACAAGTATCAAATAGGAGATCTAGGGATCAGGATTGTAACTCTGGACTTCCGGCTTGAGGAAGGGATTGCTCATATTTGAGTTGTGTCGCATCTGACTAAAACATGTCTTTTTCAACAAAGATGTCTACTTTAGGGATATCTCCAAGATGTGGGGGTAAGGAGGTAGAGAGACGTGATGGATATATTCAGAAATAGGTAGTCAGAAAGCCATTTAGACGAATGACTACAAGTACAAATCTTATAGAGTTGCTGCGGTCAGATATCTGTGACTTCTATTCTCCACAAAGGTCCAGAATAAAGTTTATCACTTCTTTCTTTGACGATTTCTTGGGAAACGCGTTCGCGTATCCTCTCATAATTGAAGGACGAAGCGTTTGAGAACCCCAGGGACTTCAAGTTTGGAGCTAAGCGTCATACCGATCTATAACTCAATAGACTCAAATGATATCACGAAGGGCATCATTCTTTGGATTCGCATCATTCATCTTAGAACATGGAATATACTATAGAGCATGCATCATTCTTTGGATTCGCATCGTTTAGACTAGAGCTTAAAATTGACTATGGAACATGCATCGTTCTTTGGATTCACATCGTTCAGCTTAGAATATGGAATTGACTATGGAATATACATCGTTCTTTTGATTCGCATCGTTCATCCTTGAACATAAAATTGACTAAGGAATAACATCTTCATACTCTTCCAGTCCATTGAAGGTGCAAATAGGAATGATGAGCAGTTAACAGTAATAATGACTTCTATATTATTGTTCAAAGGGCCTTCCAGATTGTCTGTGGGAGAAGGTTGAACTTACGGTCATGTCCCTAGTACCGTTCGTCACTTCTGATGTAATTCTAGTTTAAAGTCAGATCTACATAAATATTGTTCGATTGTGGGAGTTTTTCAGAGAAACATATCAGCCAGATTTGTTGGCACTTCTGTAGAAGAAGATATAGTCCAAGAAGGAGTTGTCTTTTAAGAGATAATTTTTGAACCAGAACTCGAAGAGCACTCAGCTAGAAGAGTTAGGAGGTCGAAGGACCAAAGATGATCTTATCACCTATCATATGGAGGTCGTGCCAATTACCTATGATGAGGTGATAAAGACCAGAGACTTGGTAAGAGGAGGCAGTCCAAGGAGAGATTGACCTCATATCAACACTTGAATGTTGACCAATCTGCCTGAAGAAGCTAAACCTTTCAGATGCTTATATATATATCTTTAGTAGAAGAAAACGAAACCAGCCAGAACAGTTGTAAATTCCTTGATTTTTAAAATTTAAAATTTTATTATTTTTATTATTGAAATTATTTGAGATTAAGGCAAATTTTTATTATTTTTAGCTAATTAGAAGTATATATAATTCTTGTATAGATAATTATGTATATTTATTAATTATAAATATTTAAAAAAAAATTGGTGTACATCTATTTTTAAAGTATTATAGATTTTTCCTAGAAATTATTTTGGGTTCAAACCTATTTACAAATGGTTATATATATACAAATATATATGGTAAATAATAATATTATTAATATTAATAAAACAAAACCAAACCCTAAATCCTAAACCCTAAACCCAAACCCAAACCCAAATCCAAAATCCAAACCCAAAACAAAACCTGAAACCCTGACCCTCAGCTACAGTGACTCCTCTGTTCGAATTCTCGAAACCCCCTGACCCCGTTCAAATCCCGAAACCCCCAACCGCTCTTTTCCTATAGCGAAACCCCCATCCACTCCCTATATATACACCAACATACCATCACCAGCCCTTCCTTGCATCCAGACAAACCCTCCACTACCGCCAACTACCGACAATCACCGTCGACCGCCGCCACGCGCCTCCACGAACAGCCGCCCAAAATTCGCGAGCAGCAGACCAAAATGAGGTACCCTTCTTCCCATCTCATTTTCTTCCTGCACAATAAACCAAACAATAAACCATCAAATCCTATGTGAAGATCACATAACCCCATGAATACTGTTTAAATAGTTTAGTTTATCGTGTCCTGTGTCGATCGAAAATTATGACACAAACCAGGAAAAATGACTTAATTTTAGGAACATAAACTGTTTCAAGTATGCGTGTTTGTGTTCCGTTATCTCCATAACAGCATGCGATACTAAAATTCTACTTGAACAGACTTCTTGACAGCATAACCTAGTCTTAATCCCTTTAAACACTTTCTTTTAATTCGAATTATTCTGTAATTTATTTAATGCTAAAATCTGTAGAAAACTTGATTTTGTAAACCCAAAATTTCTTGATACGGGGTACGTCCTGCCAAACAAGGCAACTTCGTCACCTGAGGATTTCATCGAAAGGTGTGTATCGTTAATGCGAATGTGTGGGATTTTATGGAACTGGATTTGGATGTGTGTACACACCGAAATCAACGTGTATCCGTCGAAAAATACCGTATCGACATGTTCCGACACTTGTCATAATTTTGTATGTGCTTGTTGTTTCGTAACAAAACTTATGCCATCGGATTCGCAGCATTACGCTGTTCCTGTGACCCAAGTTTGGTTCGATTCTAAGAACGTTGACGAAACACTGTTTCACGGGCCCTGTGGTTCCACTTGACGGGTGATTTCGTGATCGACTAGCCAAAATTCAATTTCGAATATAGCGTTGAGTTCGTATCATCGTTCTGGACTCGTAGACACTAAGTTTGCTATATTTGGAGAACTTTATTTCTGACACATTTTTCGGTACGAAGTGGGCTACTTGTGGACCCCGCTTTGACCGCTATTTTAAGTATTCTAAAAATAATGGTGATATTTTTTTCAGCATCCGGAGGTGTACGTGCAGATTCTACTTTTCTAGGAGCAATTGACAGAGTTTAGAACCCAGGCAAGTGTACCTTGCCAAACTTTCAGTAGATCCTGTTATATTATTTGCTTGTGTTTCTTCTATATATATATACTTTGATGATGTACCTGCTCAACCTAGGATCGTGAGACGTTACTTAGCGTTCGAACAAGATTTGGATGTCGACGCCTTTCGCGGAGTCGTGTAACGTCATTTAGAGAGTTGATTCCACGATCCTATTTTTGCGTGCTTGATTTATCAAGTACGACATGCCATAAGACACTTGACACTATTTCATGTGAAAAAATCTTTCTTGAGTTATTCATGATGATTCTGTATAGGCTTACAGAATTCGTGATATGAGACTTGTATATTATATAGATATCATTATGACTCGTTGTACTAGCTAGAGGTCATGATCTTGCGTATTATGGACATGAGACATCATGGACATGAGACATGAGGTTAAATTGGATGGAGAGAGATATACCATACTACTGGCTGATTATGATTATATATACATACTATACTACTGGAGGTGCCTTAGACTCTGTCTCAGATCTTTGGCAAATATACTGGACTACGTGATATTACTTGCTGCTATGGGCTCCCCGACATAGAGCCTGTAGTGGTTTCAGCCTGAGGACGAGTGATGCTCTCATGTGCATATCACTTAGATGGTTACAGTAGTTTACCCTTGAGTATGTGACATTATACTATTTTACTTTGGCATGCTATTTCTTGTACCTTGTTACGTCTGAGGACTTGGTCCCCTGCCAGTTTTTACAGCTTAGACGGTCATGGAGCCTTTGGAGTTGCTGATGTGTATTGCTTATCATGCGGACATTGGTGCCAGGTACTTATATCATTTCTACCGGAGTTATGGTTATTTATTCATATTGTTTATTCATATGCTGATGTAGCCTAGTTTTAATAGGCTCATATTCCTTTCTCGAGTCTATTCGAGCTTATGTGTTATTGGGCGGCCGACTTTAGTACATGTAGTTCATTCTTGATATTTTGTTCTTTATGTGGATTGAGACATAGATATTTTTAGTATTCTTAGATAGTTACCCTTGTTATATAGCTTATACGTATTCAAGTCGGACCAGAGTCTGGTCGAATGCGTAGCTGGCATCTTACGTATTCCTAGTTCTACATATTTTGGGACTGGGCGTTACAACAGTTGAGTTCAAGAATAGGCTTATAACCTAGGATTTTTTTCAGATAAGAGGGGATTGAGTTCTTAGGCACCTCATTAAGGGTGTCATATATCAGGATGATGATTATTGTAGCTGCTATTCATAAGCTGATTGTTTATCATATGGAGGAAGACAGTCATGAGAGATTCACGGACAACAGTCCGAATTATTTTTTATTCAGGTTTGAAGACAGTCTGCGGGTTGGTGATATCTTAAAAATATCCTAAAGCAAATCCCAAGATGTGGCAGCAGAAGTTTGACAAGTCATCTAGTCAAAGTTGTCGCAGGATCAGCGAGACAGACAAGTGTGTATACACAAAGTTCGCTGATAAGAAATTAGCCATCTTTTGTATCTATGTAGATGACTATCTAATCCCAGTTGTGGATATATAACTGTCACTAGAACAAAAATGTTCTTTTGTCCAGACTCGATTGCGGATATCATCCTTAAGGATATAAGTCAATCTGGATACTAGGTAGGCTTGCTCAAATACAAGCTCTCTGCAGAAGATAAGTGGTCACACACTTTGGGTATCAGACAGTTGGTGTACTCAAGCATCATCAGGTGCATGATTCAAGCTACGAGTGCCACCGGGTCTGATATAGCTCTTGCTGTAGCGATGCTGAGTCAGTTTATGAGCAGTATGTGTGTTGTTGAACACTGAAAGCTGTGAAGTGAGTCATAAGTATTCTCAAGTAAACTCAGTGGTATATCCTACACTACAACAGTTATCCATATATAATGGAAGGCTTCAGTGATGCCAGTTACTGCCCAGAAAAGAAGAGTGAAAGATCTACAGGAGGATGTGACTTCTCCAGGAGTGGTGTCGCTATATCATGGAAGTCGAAGAAGCAGTCTTCACTCTCAGAGTTCTATACACTTTCAACTGCATTATATAAAGCAGGATGGCTCTGGAAGCTCTTTAATGATCTTCCTATGGTTAATACACAAATTTAGGTGATACCGAGATATTGTCAAAACCAGGAAGCTGCAGCAGTGGCATCTATTCATCTCTTCAAAGGTCTGAAGAAAATTGTGTGGATAAAATACAGAATACTGAATGAGCACAGATAGCATAGATTATTATAGTAGTTAATGTTTGGAGCTAGGTGATTCTGGCAGATCCGTTCATGATATGCCTCAAGGGCCAGTAAAAAATACTGAATAAGCACAGCTAGCGTGGATCATTACATTGGCTAAGAGATCGGAGTCAGGTAAATATGGCAGATCCGTTCATAATAGGCCTCAAGCGCCAGCTGATTGTAAGAACTATAAAGAAGCATAGTACTCCATGCTACCGTGGGGTGACACCACCATGAGGTACCTCGATAGGGTAAAGCCTCAGCTTCGGGCTATGTCACAGTAGCAGTAGCACCACATATAGTCAGCATCAAGCACTATGAAGGAGCACGGTTCTCCATGTTACTGTGGGGTGATACCATCACGAGGTACCTTGACAGGGTAAAGCCTCGGCTGTAGGCCATGTCACAGCAGTAGTAACACCGCACATAGTCAAAGACACAGCAAAATATGGGCTTGGAGGACCTCTGGTATTGCGTATCTGCAATCGTACCATTTAGTTTTATGTTATTGATTCAAAAAGAAATCTACCAAGCATCTAGCTATTGGCTTAAGGGAGGACCATTGACCAGGAGAATATCAGGTACAATGGGTAGTCCTCAGGGATATTATGGGATACGTACCCACTATGGTCTACTATTTGTTCTTGATCAGAACATTTCTCGTGGGAGGAAGGCTTTGACGCCTTAATAGTTTCACGGGCAGAGTGAATATTCGGCACGCGTTATAGGAAGCACGAGTAGTTTCAACACTACAAGGGACTTGTATCCCATGCTACAGTGGTGTGACACCACAAAAGGGAGTGAACCGTAGCTTTGGGCCATGTTACAGCGACGGTATCACCGCACATAGGCAGGTAGTCTAATGCTGAAAGGAGATAGAGAGTGGTAGCACAATACTACAAAGAGGCTTGTGACCTCATGCTACAGTGGGTGACACCACATGAGGGAATGAACCTCGGCTTCGAGCCATGTTACAGGGCGTAGCACCATACATAAGCGCAAGACTTCATGTTGGGATATAGTACAATACTACTAAGAGGTTGGTGATCTCATGCTATAGTGGGTGATACCACATGAGGGAGTGAACCTCGACTTTAATCCATGTTACAGCGGCGTAGCACCGCACAGGAGCGCAAGGCTCCATGATGTGTATAGTAACAATACTACTAAGATAGAGGCATATTTCCTCATGCTACAGTGGTATGACACCACTAGAGGAGGATCCTCGGCCTTAGGCGACTATGTTATAGTAGCGTAGCACCGCACAGAAGCACAAGGCTTCATGCCGGATAATCAACTCTCTATAGCGAAAGAACCCACCTAAGTGTATGGATAGAGATATAGGCCGTCTCTTGAGAAAAAGCTTATAAAGGTCTAAGATACATATACTGAGACTAGGTCAGCACAGAGCCTTTAATGTGCGACCGGTGGACACATTTGAGGTCACTGTGTGAGTGGAAATAATAGCAACTATGGTACAAAATTCAAGGCCTAGTCCATTCTTGTATCGTACTATTGTTTGACCCATGCGGGAAGATTCAAATCGTCTGCGACATCTATCCTAATGCATGGTGGCATTCACTGTGAGGAACGCTCAACCATATATTATGATATATATATGGGGGATTGTTGGTAATTTCTACTTAGATTTTGGAGTTTTAGTCCCACATTCAAAAACCACAAATGTGTATATCTCAATATATAGCTATGCTTAGTATTGGTATATGGATATGGGGTAGAGGCTCATGTGGGTTGACTTTTCTAGAGAGATTAAGTATGAACTGCATTATGACAATCTTTATTTTGTCACCACCTTTGGAAAGTTTTTCTTAGGAGCTAAGCCCCACAGGGACTTAGTGACTCGGACTCGAACTCGGGCTCATGCTCAAGGGCAAAAATGGTGCTTTATTGGTGCACTTTGCACTTAGCACGTCAATATCGTCGTAGGTCGCTCATGCGCTCTTTTCTTGCATGAGTTGCATGTATGGTTGCTAGCTCGGATGCATACTTCGTGGTACACCCGGCCTGGCACTTTGCGTCCAAGCGTTACGCAGCCAGGTGAACATGCGGCTCGATGCCCATGCAGCCAGGTGCCATGCGGCCAGGAGCGCATGCGGCCTGTACTCATGCGGCCAGGAGCGCATGTGGCTCGGTGCCCATGCGTGTCACTCCCCGTTCCTGATATACGTATTTAGAATATATTAGTTTTTTTGCTTATATTATTTGTTGCTGCATGTTAATTATATTGCATATCATGGAGACTAGACCCATTCTTTGGTTCAATTAGACCCATGGTTTAATTGTTGGGTCGGTTTGATCATGAGTTGAACCCATGGTCTAAACCTCAAGCCCTATCTATATAAGTTGCTTTTTTCTCACTCTTTCCTCATTCTCTCACCTTTCTCTTCATTCATTTAGGAAAGTACACCTTGCACCACATGGAGAAATCTCTTAATTTTTTATTCTTGCTTTTTTTGTATTTTATTAGTCTATTATGTGCTCCTGATGATTCTAAACACTTTTAGTACTTAGAGTTTTTGGTTTTAATTGGTGGATTTGAGTAGATCTATATTTGAAATTTAGTTTTTTCACGGGTTCCTTGATTTTTGGTGATTTTGATCTATTAAAATATGATATTTTCAAAAAATAGTTTTTGGGATGGATGGAATACTTTATTTTGAGCATTTTAGCTTCTGGTTAACTTGATTCGGAGTTAAAATGATTTTTTTATGAAGAAAATATTATTTTGGTTTTTGTGAGCTTTCTGCCATGTCTGAACCTACTATTGGGGGAGACGAACTATCCATGCGGTTTGAGCTCATGTGGCCTGACTCATGTGGCCCATGCGGTCTGAGCTCGGCCTGACTCATGTGACCTATGCCGTCTGAGCTCATGCGGCCTGACTCATGTGACCCATGCGGTCTAAGCTCTTGCGGCCTGACTCATGTGACCTATGCGGTCTAAACCTATGCGACCCATGCGAACTATGCAGCCCGATTACCCATGCTACCTATGCGATCCGACTTCCTATGCGACCCATGCGACCTATGCGACCTGACTTCTATGCTGCAGCAACCTCTATGCGGCACCTGTCATATGCGACACTGACTCTATTCGTCTCTGACCCTATGCGGTCTTGTGTGCATAATTTGTTTTTTTTTCTTGGTTTGATGCTTATTGGATTTTTATGATTCTAAGTGTGAGATTGATGATTGGAATGCATGAGAACTGAATGACCATGTGTTGAACCTGACTATATGCTTGACCCGACTATGAATAGAGATAGACCATGCGGCCAAGTGACTATGACTACCTATGTGCCTGACTCGACCTACGTATTGCTATGTGCTAGAACTCATATGATTTACCAATGATTGGTAACTTGACTCGACTATTGGTATTCATGCTGATATACTTACTATGTGCTATGTGTTCCTACATGCTAAGTGTTTCTACGTGATTATGTTATATGTTTCACACTTAGGTGTGCCTACGTGCTAAGCGACATGCGATATAATAAATTCCTCTAGCATGGACAAGATAGTTGGTTAATAACCAAACGTGGCTAGGATTTGTTGACTATTGCATCATGCTTGGGTGAATCCAAATTAAACTAAAAAGTGACAAAGAGGATTCATATCTAGCGTGCCCGTACCATGGTACGACATATAAGGAGAGTAACATGTGACCACGCTATTTGATTTCAGCTAATCGTAGGGTTAACTAGGCAACTAAAATATGTAGAGCATTGGGAGGGACGAAATACCGAGATCGTGCTTAACTAGCCACCCTCAATCATTATATGGGGAGTGAAGGCTGGCCCCCATGGATATTGTTTAACTCCTCATTAGTGGATGACAATATCTGACTATTATATCATATTATGTGTTCTATGAGATCTTAGCACGGTGGCCTTGCGAGGGACCATTGCATAATACTATGTGCTATATGGTGATTCTTGGCTCGGCTAGTCCCAGCTAGAACATGGTTCAATCTGAGGATTCATATTATATATTTCATAACCTGGTTTTATTTCTTCATTCGTGCTTCCTTTGTGGTACTTGCTATTTGGGATCTAACCCCAAAGGTTTTCCATGGCCAGGTTTAGAGCCAACATATGAGTATCAAGACTTCTTCCCTGAATAATGGCGCGCACCAAACGGATGGCCGTTGAGGGAAACGAGTGGGTCTCTTCTTCCCTGCTCGTTATTGCTTACTGTACTTATTTTGGGCGTTTAGCCACTGGCACTTGTTAGCTGTAAATCTGGACATTTAGTTTTCCTATATGATTGTAACTAATCAGACTGTAGCTGAACATGGTTATGTACTTTTGATACTCTGACAGCTTTCTTATTTTGTACAACTAGTTTGCAGAATATCGTGGCAGAGCATTTGGGACGCCTTACTTCCTTGTCATATATGTTCTATGTTTACTTTTCTTGCTTGACTGATTGAGACAATATATGTGTTGTGTGACCCTAAGTAGCTTTCTTGTATTATGCACCCCCTTGTCTAGTTACGCCGTGACCGTCATATGACGTTCTATACCTTGTACGGGGGAGCTGGCCATGTCCGTCTCCGTATTCTTGTACTGGAATATGACAAGGTTTTAGTTGTAGCCCATGCAGGTCTGTATTTTCAGACTTGTGGGGTGTTATAATCATAGGAGTTTCAATCAAATACGTGCTTTGAAATCTTGAATTCATTCTTTTCGAAGCCTTGCTTGACTATCGAATTAATTATTTCCTTGATCCATCCTGTTATGTTCTTGATATTTTTTGTCCTTTTCTTTAGGGCTTCTTCAGTTGCTGGAGCAGCAGGCATGGCAGGACAGCATTTTCCTGGGCAACAACGAGAGGTAGCACATGTTCAGAGTCAATTTTGAATAGAGCCAGTAGTTGAACAAGCTGGCATGGTGGAACCAAAAGTTGGACATGTTGAGCAACAAGCCCCTGAGATCCCTGTACCCCCAATAGTACAGGCAGTACCAACGGTACTTAACACCCCGGCATTACTGGAGATCCTCCGAGAAATAATGGCTATGCAACATCATCAGATGGCACTACAACAACATCACCAGTTCAACAACTAGAGCAAAATATCTTATTGAGTCAGGGTTTGTAGACGAACCTGGAAAGAGGAGAAAGGACTGATTCAGGGGCGTTGATTAGGTTTTGTCGACTTAACCCAAGATACATTGATGGCACAGAGGATTCCATCACAGCAGATGCCTGGTTGCAAGATATTAAGGTTATTCTGGCAGCAAGAAGGGTTCCGGTGGATGAACAAGTAGATTAAGTTCGATTGCAGCTTCAAGACCTTGTCCATGACTGGTGGGCGTCAATAGAGGTTGGATTGAGGCATCCTATCTCCTGGAACAGTTTCAAGACTCGATTTTGGGCCAATTACTTTGGAGTCATCGCACAATATGAGCTCCAGCAGAGGTTTATCGGTCTCAAGTTGGCCGGTAGGACTATGGATGGATATGCAGTCGAGTTTTGAAGGCTGAGTATATTCCCTCCGACCATGGTGTCTACAGAGTCAAATAGAGCAATAATGTTCCAGCAAAGACTTCACCTGGAGATTTTACAACTGGTAGAGGGGTACGACTATCGGACTTATGAAGAAGTACTGATAGTAGCTCGGAGGCACGAGCTTACCATGCAGAGGTTATCGATAAGGACTGGAGGCCAAAAGAGGTCTCATGCTCAGAATGGAGGAGGAGGAGGAGAAGGAGGAGTACCTCGGATGTTAGCACCATCACTTGGCATTCGCATCCATGATTTAGTACTAAGGGGGGCAACAGTTTTGATGGTGACAGTACCGGCTCAGTAGCAGCCATGACAGCAACAACAATAACAATGCCAAGGAGCACCAGTGGGTTACACTTACTGTGGCAAGGGAGGCCACACTAGAGATGTGTGTAGGGCAGATAATGGGTTGTGTATGAAGTATGGCAGCCCAGATCACCGGATTGCCAATTGTCCGATGATGCAGAGGCCAGGAGGGTCAGTCCAACAGTTACCAACACTGCCAGCGCCAAGGGCAGTCCAGCAAAGAGGTCCAGTAATAGCAGTAAGGCCATTAGCTCAGCATCAGCTACCGACACAAGCTCAGAAGTACCAACAGCAGCAGAATCAGTAGCAGGGCCAGTAGAGGCCACAATAACATGTTCAAGGGAAGCACCAATGAGGAGCACAGCAGGGCCAAGGATAAGCTTTTACTTTATCTCTGGAGGAGGCTTTGGCATCAGGCGACGTGGTGACATGTAACATCTCTGTTGCTCCTTAAACTATAGTATCATTGTTTGATTCAGGTGCATCTCATTCATTTGTATCTGCATAATTCATGACATGCATTAGATTGGAGTTTGAGGCATTGCCAGAGAGGTTGAATATACTCACTGGTAATTGGCTCGTAGGAGTTAGTATAATATGTATAGCGTATCCGGTCGTAGTGTGAGGGCGTTTACTACCAACATGGTTGATCGAGTTTTCTATGGGTAACTTTGACGTTATCTTAGGAATAGACTGGCTGAGAGATAATTATGATACGATAAATTACCATAAGGGTAGGGTATTATTTAGTATCCCGGGCACAGAAGGTTTTACCTTTGACAGATCTGTGAGAGACCAGCATGAAGAGAGGATCACATCGACATTGTTAGCAGAAGAACAACTTACCAAGATAGTTAAGGAGTTCTTAGACGTCTTCTTAGAGGAACTACCAGGGTTACCCCAGTACGAGATGTTGAGTTTTGTATAAAATTAATTTCTGGAGTAGGACCAATATCTTGTAAAGTTTACCAAATGGCACCATCAGAGCTAGACATACTGTACCAACACATAGAAAAACTGAAATTAAAGAAGTTTATTCGAGCCAGTAGATCACCTTGGGGAGCGCCAGTGGTTCTAGTGAAGAAGAATGATGGGTCATCACGGTTATGTATTGACTACAGACAGTTGAATGCAGTAACAGTGAAGAACAAGTATCCATTACCAAGGATCGATAATTTATTTGATCAGCTGAATAAAGCCAAGGTTTTCTCTAAGATCGATCTTTGATCAGGGTATCATCAAGTAAGAGTTCGGGAGCAAGAAATACCTAAACAGTATTTAGGTCACGATATGAGCATTACAAATTCTTAGTTATGACATTCGGAATGACTAATGCTCTAGCGATATTTATGGATTTGATGAACCATATTTTTATGTCATATCTAGATCAGTTCGTGGTAGTTTTCATAGACGACATTCTAGTCTATTTCAGTAGAGAAGAGGAGCATAAAGAGCATCTTCAAAAGGTCTTACAGATTTTGAGAGAACACCAGTTATACGTAAAGCTCAGCAAGTATGATTTTTGGTAAGATCATATGTCATTCTTAGGCCACATCATCTCTGGAGCAGGAGTAGCAGTAGATTTGAAGAAGATTAAGGTCGTAGAGAGTTGGTCAGTTCCTAAGACAGTAGCTAAAGTGCGTAATTTCCTGGAATTTGCAGGATACTACAGAAGGTTCATGGAAGACTTTGCAAGAATTTTAGCACCGCTAACTCGATTAACACATAAGGAGGCTAAGTTCGACTGGTCAGCAGAGTGCCAGACCTCATTTGAAGAATTAAAGAAGAGATCGATTTCAGCTCCAATTCTCATGCTTCCAGTGGGTTCTGGAGGGTTTACAGTGTATTTTGATGCCTCGGGCAAAGGACTTGGGTGTATATTAATGCAACATGGAAGGGTGATAGCTTATGCATCAATACAGCTTTGAGATCACGAGAAGAATTATTCGAATCACGATTTAGAGTTGGCAGCAATAGTATTTGCCCTTAAGCTGTGGAGGCACTACTTGTATGGTGATCGGGTAAAAATATTTACGGATCACAAGAGCTTAAAGTATGTATTCACTCAGAATGACTTGAACATGAGATAGAGGATGTGGCTAGAATTGATAAAGGACTATGATGTGGAACTCTACTACCATCCAGGTAAGGCAAATATGGTAGCATATGCTCTTAGCATGAGAGATAGTACATTCATATTTACATCGCAGCGGCATATCTTAGAAGATCTTCGAGAAATGGGGATTAAGATGGTACTTCTGCAAGACGTAGGAGTATTGTCTAGTTTACAAGTACAATATACTTTTATAGAAATGATTAAGGAAGCTCAGGCAGAGGATCTGAAAGTTTAAAAGCTTCGGACGGAATGTGAGTCTGGTCTCAGGAAAGAGTTGACAATTCATGAAGATGGAACTCTTAGGTTTGAAAATCGTCTATGTGTACCAAATGGAGATATCCGGCAGGAAGTAATGACCAAGGCACATAGTTCCCAGTATTCAATTCATCCATGAGGTACCAAGATGCATCAAGATATCAAGCAATATTTTTGGTAGAACGAAATAAAGTGGGAGATAACACGGTTCATTTTTCAGTGTTTGGTATGTCAACAAGTGAAGGCCGATGGACTTTGTGGGAAGTGGAAGTGGGAACATGTCACGATGAGGAAGTGGAAACATATCACGATGGACTTTGTGACCAGTTTACCTATATTTTTGACTGGTCGTGATGCAGTTTGGGTAATAGTGGATCGTCTCACAAAAATAGCTCACTTTTTTTTCTTTCGAGTAGGGCAATCCACAGAGCAGTTAGCGGATATGTACATGCGACAGATAGTAATATAGCACGACATCCCAGGGAATATCGTATCAGATCGAGATACTCGGTTAATTTTAAATTTTTGGAAGATCTAACACCAAAGTTTGGGCACCAAGTTGAGATTCAATACCGCATACTATCCTCAAACGAACGGACAATCAGAGAGAACCATCCAGACTTTGGAAGATATGCTTTGAGCTTATAATCTAGATTTTATAGGGTCTTGGGAAGATCACTTTTATCTCGTTAAGTTCTCATACAGCAACAGTTATCAAGCAAGTATTCAGATGGCACCATTCGAAGCATTATTTGGAAGAAAGTGTAGATCACCATTGGCATGTAATGATATAGGTGAGCAAAAGATGTTAGGCCCAGAGATGATCACGCAGACAGTAGAAGTTGTCAAGAAAATTGGAGAAAGACTTTGGGTTGCGCAAGATAGGCATCGACATTGGACAGATCAGCATCGTAGGCCTTTAGAGTTTTGTGCCGGTGACCACGTGTTCTTGCAGATTTTGCCAACTCATGGAGTCTTTAGATTTTGGGTTCGCGGGAAGCTTAGTTCGCGATACGTCTGTCCGTTTGATATTCTCGAGCGGGTAGGCGATGTTGCTTATCGTCTTGCCCTTCTGCCTTCGCTACGTAAGGTATACAATATATTTTATGTATCTTAATTGTGTAGGTATATCCCAGATCCGAGTCATATCCTCGAGCATTCTGAGTTAGTCGTTGGTACCGACTTATCTTACGAGGAGCAACCTGTATCCATTTTGGACCGAAGAGAGAAGGTGCTCAAGAATCAGACTATTCATCTTGTCCGAGTTGCTTGGGGTCACCACCCTTTGGAAGAGTCGACGTTGGAGCGCAAGGACGATATCCGATCCCGATGTCCGCACTTGTTCGACACGGAAGGTATATTCGTTCTTATACATTCGTATCTCAAATCTCATAATTCATTTACCCATGCAATATGACAGTGTTTTCTTCATTATATGCATTAATTTGATTGCATGTGTAGATATAAGCTTGTAGTTAGCATAGTGTGTGCTTTGATTTCTCTAGCTAGCCTTAGGTTTGAATTCCGAGGACAAAATTTTTCTAAGGTGGGTAGAGATGTCACTCCCCATTCCCGATATACGTATTTGGAATATATTAGTTTTCCTACTTATATTATTTATTGTTGCTTGTTAATTAGGTTGCATGTCATGGAGACTAGACACATTCTTTGGTTCAATTAGACCCATGGTTTAATTATTGGGTTGGTTTGGTCATGAGTTGAATCTATGGTCTAAATCTCAAACCCTAGCTATATAAGTTGACTTCTTTCTCCCTCTTCCCTCATTCTCTCATCTTCCTCATCCTTCATTTAGGCAAGTACACCTTGTACCACATGAAAAAATCTCTTAATTTTTTATTCTTGCTTTTGTTTGCATTTATTAGTCTATTATGTGCTCATGATGATTCTAAACACTTTTAGTACTTTGAGTTTTCGATTTTAATGGGTGAATTTAAGTATATCTACATTTGAAGTTTAATTTTTTTTACGGGTTCTATGATTTTTGGTGGTTTTAATCTACTAAAATATGGTATTTAAAAAAAATAGTTTTTAGGATGGATGGAGCACTTTATTTCAAGCATTTTGGCTTTTGGTTCACTTAATTTAGAGTTAAAATAAAGTTTTTAAGAAGAAAATATTATTTTGGTTTTTGGGAACAATCTTACCATGTATGAACCTGCTGTTGGGGGAGACGAACTACCCATGCTGCCTGAGCTCATACGACCTGACTTATGTGACTCATGCGGTCTAAGCTCATGCGGCCTTACTCATGTGATCCATACGGTCTATGCTTATGTGGCCTGACTCATGTGACCCATGCGGTCTGAGCTCATGTGGCCTGACTCATGTGACCCATACGGTCTGAGCTCATGCGGCCTGACTCATGTGACCTATGTGACCCATGCAACCTATGCAGCCCGACTACCCATGCGACCTATGCGACACGACTTCCTATGCGACCCATGCAACCTACGCAGCCCGACTTCCTATGCGGCACCTGTCATATGCGATACTGACTTTATGCGTCCCTGACCCTATCCGGCCCTGTGTGCATGATTTGTTTTTTTCTTGGTTTGATGCTTATTGGATTTTTGTGATTCTAAATACGAGATTGATGATTGGAATGCATGAGAACTGAATGACTATGTGTTGAACCTGACTATATGCTTGACCCGACTATGAATAGAGATAGACCATGTGGCCAAGTGACTATGACTACCTATGTGCCTGACTCGACCTATGTATTGATATATCCTAGAACTCATGTGATTTACCAATAATTGGTAACTTGATTCGATTATTGGTTTCCGTGCTGATACACTTACTACATGCTATGTGTTCTTACGTGCTAAGTGTTTCTACGTGATTATGTTACATGTTTTACACTGAGGTGTGCCTACGTGCTAAGCGACGTGTGATGTAATAAATTCCTCCAGCATATACATAATAGTTGGTCAATAACCAAATATGGCTAGGATTTGTTGACTGTTGCATCACGCTCGGGTGAATCCAAATTGAACTGAAAAGTGAAAAAGCGGATTCGTATCTAGCATGCCCGTACCATGGTACGACATATAAATGAAGTAACATGTGACCACTCCATGTGATTCCAGCTAACCGTAGGGATAACTAGGCAACTAAACCATGTAGAGCATTGGGAGGGACGGAATCCTGAGATCGTGCTTAACAAGCCACCCTCAATCATTATATGGGGAGTGAGGCTGGCTCCCATGGATATTGTTTAAATCTTTATTAGTGGATGACAATATTTGACTATTGTATCATACTATGTATTCTATACAATCTTAGCACGATGGGCTTGCAAAGGACCGGTGCATAATATTATGTGCAATACAACAATTTTTGGCTCGGCCAGCCCCTGCTCGAACATGGTTCGATCTGAGGATTCCTATTATATGCATAATACCTCTGGGATAACCCATACTCCATCTAGCAAGCCGTATAAGTGATTGGCCGATTATATAACTAAACTTGTTTGTGTATTGTATATGCTGTCAAATAGTCTAGGGACATGGTCTATCATGGTACAATGGTCTAAACCTTGTCCTTGTTTGGTTGTAGGGTTAGATTATTGTGTCACAATAGGCTATGAACCGAAACTAGGAGACAGAACTATATATATATATATATATTTCATAACCTGGTTTTATTTTTTTATTCGTGCTTCCTTTATGGAACTTGCTATTTGGGGTCTAACCCCACCGGTTTTGCATGGCTAGGTTTAGAGCCAGCACCCGAGGATCAAGCGTACTTTCTCCTAGATAATGGCACGCACCAGACGGATGGTCGTTGAGGGAAACGAATGGGTCTCTTCTTTCCTGCTTGTTATTACATACTTTAGTTATTTTTGGCGTTTAGCCAACGACACTTGTTAGCCGTAAATCTGGAAATTTAGTTTCCTACATGATTGTAACTAATCAGACTACAGCTGATTATGGTCATGTACTTTTAATACTCTGTCAGCTTTTTTATTTTGTCTAGTTGGTTTCCAGAATATCGTGGCAGAGCATTTGGGATATCTTACTTTCTTGTCATATATATTCTAAGTTTACTGTTCTTGCTTAACTGATTGAGACAATAGATGTGTAGTATGACCCTAAGTAACTTTCTTGTTGTATGCACTCCTTGTCTAGTTACAGCCGTGACCGTCGTACGTCATTCTATACCTTGTATGGGGGAGCTGGACATGTCCGTCTTCGTATTCTGGTACTGGGCGTGACAATGGGGCCTGTGATCATACGGCCAGGGTCTTGCGGCCTAGTCGACATGAGACAAGGTGCTATGTAGAGAGTCTGATGTGGAGGGGACAGGGTTCTATGCGCAGGCGATGCTGGCGGCATGGTCAGCGCAGAAGGCGCGTGGCTCTCTGTGCCACGCGACTGCAGCTTTTGGCGCCTGGCGGCGCTATCTACTCTGTGTAGTATAGCGCGCGGGCGGCGCATGCGGCGTAGGCGGCGCCTGCGAATTTGACTCCCAAATTTTAGGAGATCTGGTCGGTCAGATCTTATGCGGCCTGGAGTTTTCTCAGGCCGTATAGGTGTTATTTTCTTCTATATATAGATGACCTCCTCTTTCATTTGAGGTGAGACAAAATAGATAAAAAACCAAGAACACCAGATCATATGCGGCCCAGAGTGTCTCCCTCTCATATAGTATTTTTCGAGCATTTTTTTGAAGGTGACATTGAGCATTCCATAAGTTCATTTGTGAACTTGCTATTTCCAAGGGGCAGATCGTCTGTACGACGAATATTGCTTTGAGAAACGATAGTTTTGACCACCCCAGCAATGAGCTCTTCTTCAGTCTTTCTTTGCTTCGTTCTTTCTCATTGTCGCCTCTGCGAACGTAAAGAGAAGAATATTTTACTTGTTGCTTGTTGTAATCTTCATTTTCTTCGAAGCCAGTTTGTAACCTATTCTTGGTTCGTGCTTCGTTGGAATCGAGAAATATCAGATACGGAACGCTTGTGTGAATCTCTGATCTCGCCGACAACTTGGGTTCCAATAGAGAGCGGACCTTCGGGTCTCGCTAGCATCTCTGCTATGGCCCACGTTCTACCAGTTTTGATCCGACGAGGGACTAACAGCCGACACGTATACGTCGTAAAGATGTACATGGGGACACCGAGGGACTACGAGTTCTACGTAGCCATGCGAGTCACAATAAGATCCCTAGCCGCCCTCTGTGTCAACGCGGATCTCGTCGTCATTGCCGCTGCCGACGTCCCGGCAAGATGGATTCGGACCTTGTAAGCACCCGATAACCCGCTTTATTTGGAGGTTCGAGATTATATCTTTCTCCGCCGGTGCCAGCCAATTTTTTTTCTACTTTTCAAAACGTTTCATTTTTTTTTTATGATTCGATGATTTTTACATTGGAGACGACGAACTTGATTTTGATTTTCTTGTCTTTTTTGGTGTTTCTTGCTTGTCACTAGTCCCAACTTTTTTTTTGCTATTTTTGGAAATTTTGTTGTTTTTTCTTTGATGGTTCTTAGTATTTTGACTTCTTTATTCGTTTGAAAGGAGGAAGACGAGTTCAAACTTCTTGTTTTTTTTCAAATTTATAATAAAAATTACCAAGAAATTTGTGCTTTTAATCCATTTTGTTAATCGGATTTTAATCGACAATAATGGGGGGTGCAATAAAGTAAGTGTGTTTTGCACCTATATGTCTTTAATAAGGACATTTTTGGTCCATTGTTCAAAAATATTCTTTTAAAGGACGTTTGATTGTTGTCCATGTAATTTCACAAATTTTGTTGCTCTTCGTACAATTTTATCAAAGTAGTATAACAATTTTCTGTTTAAAGAGTGTCATCCTCCCACGAGATTGGACTATTATAACCATAAAAATGTCTCTTTCTCTTCATATTCAAAGGTTCTCCCCTACAATTTGGGACCATTGTACCCCAAGAATCGTGCAACCATATCATGTTTGGGGTTCTACATAAAATGATTCTTTTGTAATTTTTGTTATAACATTTTAAATATGGAGATAAGGTATATGTTCTAACTTACGTAAGTGCGTCACTCGATTTACATCAATATATATCACCCCCTATTATATCTTTCCAAGTTGTCATATTCATCACATGTTCAACTTGAGGAGTGTCGAACTGGATTGTCATCAATTACCATGACCATTTCACATTATTTTCTCTGGCATGAGCTTTCTCATATGGCAACTCATTCAATTGAGCACTCATGTATGCTGATAATTCTTTAATATAGTTGAGTATGCTTATGCATAGACATGTAGATAGTTCTCTTGGTTGAGCACCACTGTGTTATTGGAAACGAAATGCGAAACCATTTCCGAAATCAAGAGATTGTGAGTGAATCGAAAAAAATGTACAAAAAAACACAACACAAATATATTGGGGTTTGAATTGTTGCATTCTAGAGAATATTTTCACATCTATGTAACAACCTCAAGTGTGTATTTTAATATAAATTTAATATTTTATTGACTTGTACACGTGAAGAGTGGTAGTCCATGTGATTGAGATGGTTGGGGTATTTCCTTGAGGGCAATATTCAAATCCTCTAAGAAACATTTATGTTTTTTATCACTCATTTATTTGAAAATTTTTCTTAGTAGCTAGGTCCCAAACTCGAACTCGAGATCAGGCGAAGGGCGCAAAGTATTACTTTGATAACACATTTTGTACTTCGCATGTACGCATCGGACGCGAGATGACGCTTTTGTGTGTTGTTTGTGCTTGTTTCTGCGTAACCTCTTCCCGCAGAATACTGAGAACGGTAAGCTTCTTGCATAACCTCTTTCTGCAGATCTCTACTAGGCACATATATCCTAACTCTGTGCCTCAACGAGCCATCCTCCGAAATGATAAACTAATCCACTAATGTGGTGTCTTATTCCCACTTTTTTCGGGGAGCACGGTTAAGAAATACTTTCGGTATCGTTCGATCAGGATAGATTGAATCAAGATCTTTTCTTTGTTATGGATAGGCTTCTTCGGAATTGATTCCCATATTCAGTAGACCATGCCCCAAGGACGAACTTAGCGGCAGTGTCAAGAGGGACCTCTCCGCTGCAAGTTTCTTGCCTAGTTTTTGCTGTCACCTTGTTGCTTTCGTGCTTTTGAGTTGGTTTTCGGATTTGTATTTTCTTGAACAGTTTTGATGGATTTTATTGCTTTTGTTCGTTAAACTGCACTTTTGTTTTAAGCTCGAAAAGATAAGAAGAGGTATTAATCAACTTTTTATGGCAATGCAGGAGATCGTGCAGTAGACGTCGCGCGAGCAAAGTCTTGAAGCACCTCCTTTCCTTTTCTTTCTCCACCAACTTGTGAGTATCTATAATTTGATTAGTTGATCCTTCTTCCAAGTATTCACATCTAAAATCTTATCTTCTTGATTGTTACGATCAGACGATACCACAATAACTAAAAGATGTCAAGATAAAATAGAATATACTTGAATTACTTGATGCTTGTCAATCAACTTGTGAACGGTTACCTTGTTGCATGTTAGTTTGCTTAGAATGTTCTTTAATCAATTTTTAATTCTAGTTAGAATATATACTTATTATATTATTATGCTATGTATAGAACATACCTTGCTATAAAATTAACTGAACAGGGAGACTATGCAAAATAGACCATGTCATGTTACTTGTCTCGTACTTGTGTTGCCTTAAACTACCTCGATTGATAACTTAGTAGACTTTGCTTGGTCACGGATAACTTGTGCACAAGGTCTTAGTTTCCGAGGATGATCCCTGGGGCACTGGCACCGATCCGATCCTGACGAAACATCATGTTAGTCTTTCGAGCGTGCGGGATGGTACGCGATGCCTCGAGTTCCTAGCGTTGCACACCATTCTCACCCAAGACTATAACTCGTCCATTATGGCATCATGCTAGTGATCTCCTCGTATATTTAAACTGTGCAAGATAACTATGTCTTCGTGTTAAGGAAGGTCATGGTAAGTGTTGTGCAGATGGTTCACATGGGCAACTAAAAGTCACCAAGCGATGGCAAGTTTATTTCAATAATTTTTCATATCCATTGCTTGCTTGTAACTTAAACTAAGGCAAGATAGAAAGACCACATAATAACTGGTATGCTTCACATAAATAACGTATTGATTAGTATAGTTGGGTTAGCTCGCCTTCACCAGTGCATTTTGATGTACTGACCCTCGTTACAACAGGTTTCCCGCGCCAAGGAGATCCTGCAATGAGCTAGAACGACTTCCAAATCTAGTCTACCTACCGGCACGCCCGGATTGTGCCTACAAAGCGACGTTTGAAGTTCCAGGAGCTCGTGCACATACCTTATGCATCTCTATTAAAAGGCGATAGCTTCGCCCGAAGGCGTCTATAGATTTTAAAGTTTTAGTAAAAGGATATAATATATTGGACGACTAGCTCATTTTGTATCTACTTTTGTAAGCCTGTACGGCAACCATCTGACTTGTTCAAGAGTTTGTAAAAGATGTTCATTATCAATAAAGAAAACTTTTCCTTTTATCAATATTGTGTTCAATTATCTGCGTACTCTGAACATATGGTCGTTATATAAAATACCTTGGCCTTATGCGTTGTGCAACCTAAGCACGCACGATATCACGTCCGGGGGACGACTATCAATTCCACAGAATCGGGGCATGACATATTGGTATCAGAGCACAGCTTCAAGTTCCTTGACCCTCGTGTTGGAAAAGTTTCTTTAACGATCTATTTCCTATGCGAACTCTTGAACTCATTGGCCAAAATAAGATGTATTCCATACAGTGAGTCCATAATATATTATGAGCCTGATGCAAGTTACTTTCTTTTGAAGGAATGACTAAAACGCAAGCATCAGCTCTAGCACAAGGAGAGGTACAAGCCCAGGAAAGTAGTTCCGACACCTCGAGAAGTTCCGGAAGCCAGCGAGCTCTGCCCCCTGTCGACCCGATTGAGCGAATGATGCGGATGCTCAAAGTAAGCCAACAGAGGGATGAAGCTCGCTATGAGCGAGCCGAGAAACGGGAGAAGGACTGTCAGAACAAGTTCAAAAGAAATCTTGAAGCCCAATTTATAGTCCAACAGAAGTAGGTAGATGCCCTGTAGCAGATCGTTCAGACCTTAGCCTCCAACTATTCCGCAACGACAGCAGCGGCACCGGTGGAGCGACCCACTTCTGAAGTCGAAATGACTCAAACTCCAAAGAAGAAGGATGTGACTATATTTAACTTTGCTGACTTCAAAAAGGTCTGTAACACGTCTTTTCGGGGGACTCAGGTTCCGGTCGTGGCTCTAGTTTGGTTGGCAGAGCTTGAGGACCACTTCAAATTTCTTGAGGTACCTGAGAAGAAGTGAGTTGTGTGTGCCCAACTGCAACTCCGTTTGAATGCGCATGATTGATGGGACGTGCATCGAAGATCTCTCTCCATAGATGATGAAGAGGAGACAATCGCGTGGGCTACCTTCCATAGAGCGTTTGAAGAGGAGTTCATACCCCCTCCCATTCGTCGGCAAAAGGAGAACGAGTTCGTGCAGCTCCGACAGAGAATTATGACAGTGAAGAAGTACCCTGCTGAATTCAATCATTTTACCAAATTTGCAAGACCCTACCTATTTGATGCGGTGAGTCATGCAAAACATTTTGAAGATGGCTTGCGACCTTCCATCCATGCACACGTGGTCGTTCCCCAATATCTGACAATACAAGAAATTCTCAATCATGCCATTTCCTTTGAATGACCAAATTGACCGAAAAAAGAGACATCTAATGTCGGTATCGATCAGTATTGGGTATCGGTCGGTATCGAATCAGGATATGCCAAACTGTATCGGATCGGTATCGGCCAATACTAAAAACTATAATTGGAACATAGTATCATACTTGTGATGGTCCATGACGATCAGAAGAGTAAAAAGTTCATGATATTCTGCGATCCTAGAGCATTAATACTTATAGCTCTTAATTATTCCCTAGGGCCTAAGCAAGCAATAATAACCCATCCTTGATTAGCCTAAACTACTAGTATTTCGTATTGTGTTCGTACGGGTCCGTGCCTAGTGTATCGCGTTTGTACGTGTCCGTGTCTAATATATCGTGTCTATATGTGTCCAACACGCAAAATCTAAATGCAATAATTAACAAAATTGAAATAAGGGTTAGGGTATACCTTAGCCGGAGGAGGAGCCAACCACTTGGTTCAACCCTCAACCCTACCATATATAAGCCAACCACTCCTTCTCTCTCTTCATTACTTCATTTCTTTCTCACTCTTGTATTTTCTCTCCCATTTCCATAGGCAAGTACACCTTGCATAAAAAAAGAAGAAATCCTCCATATTATTGTTCCATAGATTTGTTATATGTTTCAAAGCACTTTTAGAACTTGGAGTTTTCTGTTTTTATGGGTTATTTTGAGTAGATATACATTTCTAACTTAGAGTTTTATGGGTTTTATGAGTTTTGTTTTATTTTGATCTATTAACATGTATTTTTGAAAACCAGTTTTTGCTACATGATAGAGCTTTCAATTTCAAGCGTTTTGGCTTTTGGTTCCCTCGATTTGGATTGAAAATAAGGATTTTATGGACAAAACAAATTTTTAGTTTTTGGAGCTTTCTCCATGGCCGAACCTGCTGTTTGGAGAAGACGAAGTCTTCATGCGGCCAGCGAGTTATGCGACCGAGAGCGCTATGAGACCTGAGAGGGCTATACAGCTTGAGCTTTCGTCGTATACTGACCATCATGTGTCCATCTTGTTGGACGCATGAATGAAACCACACAAGTGTTCTCGAGCATATCCTTGAACTCCTTGTGTGTTCACTCGCTAAATGAATGAGAAAATCGCTAAGTCCAAAAGAGCAGCATACGGTCGACCCATATGCGGCAAGCAGGCATATGCGGCAAGTTGAGCATGTGGCCACTTTTCCTTGGACGCATGACTCTGAAACCTTGGCACATCTTTCTATGGGTTTTTTTTCTTTCTGACATACTTTATGGCTTATCACATCAATCATTTATGTCACTTCACTAATACTTTATTTATTACCCGTCACTTTAACACTTATCCCAAGGAGTAGACTTTAACCTTGAGCATGCGGCCTGACTTCATATGCAGCCAAGTGGTTCATATGGCCCTGACTTCATATGTGGCCTAGAGTCATATGCGGCCAGGACTTGTCATGCGGCCCTGACTTTATATGCGGCCTAGAGTCATATGTGGCTTGGACTTCCTAAGAGGCCTAGAGACCCATGTAGCCTTGCTTATTTTGAATGAATATTTTCTTATTCTTTTATGATCCAATGTATAATTGGTAATTGGACTCAAATATTGTATCTCTGTTGATACCGCTATTGCTTAATAATTTTCTATGATATTAATGTGCGATGAGGTATGACACATTGTGTCACGTGTTAAGTGCTTATATTTGGATTGTGCATCGAGAATGCCTCCAAATTCCTGAATGCGTGATTATATATATATATATATATATATATATATATATATATATATATTATTTTTCTAGCACGGACATAATAAGCGAGTCAACTACCAAAGCGTGGCTAGGATATTAATTGTCTGAATGTTGCATACACGCTCGGGTGAATCCAGATTTGACTTTTATGGATTCGTATCTAGCGTGTTCGTACTTTGTATAATATTTTAAAGGAAATTCTCATGTGACCACGCCTTGAGATTTCGAAAATAACATAGGGCTAATTAGGTAACTAAAATTGTAGTAACAATTGGAGGGAACGGTATCCCGAGATTATGCTAACGAATCTTCCCAAAGCGATCTATTTTTCGTGCATTGTGGGATGGCCACCACAGATACTGTATATCATATGCCTTAGTGGAGTGCAGTATCTGACATATTATTATGTTGAGCCACTATTTTACTATAGGAACACTAAAATCAATAATACCGTATTTTTAGCGCGTGCCCCTACGGGGAACTGGTGCATCTCGTGAATACCTGTTTTATTCATCTATTTGGTTCAGTTAGCTCATGTATGGCACTAGCATGATCTGAGAATACCTATTATGTATTATTTCTAAGATAACCTCAGACTCCATAATTAGCAAGTCGTACAAGTGATTGACCGATATAAGAAAATGGACTTGGTTGTGATTGTATTATTCGGTTAGTAGCCTAGGAAAATAGACTATCATAGTGTGATGGTTCAATCCTTGTCCTTGTTTGGTTATAGGGTTGGGCCTTTGCGCTAGGATATGTCATTTACCAAAGTTACGACACTGAACCTATGTATTATTATGTAATTATTTTTTTTGGATTTTTGTTTCTCCATTTCGTGATTCCTTTGTGGTACTTGCTATTTGGGGTCTAACCCCACTGGTTTTGCATGGCCAGATTTTGAGCCAGCACCCTAGTATCCAGCGTACTTTTTCCTAACTCATGGTGCGTACCAAGAACATGGTCGCAGGGGATAGCGAGTGGGTTTTCTTCTTCCCTGCTCATCATTGAACATTTACTTCTTTTGGGCGCCACCGGCACCTGTTAGCCAGATCGTCTGGACATTAGTTTTCTTATATTATTCTATTAAATCAAATTGCATCTGATCATTGTTATGTACTTTTGTTACTCTTCTAGCTTCTTATTTTGCACAATTGGTCTCCAGAATATTTTGAGAAAGCGTTTAGAACCCCTTATTACTTTATCATATATGCTCTATGCTTATTGTTTCTTGATTGAATGATTGAGACATAGAAGTTCTTGACCCTAGGAGACTTGATTGTAGCATGAACCTCCTTGTCTTATACAACCATGATCGTCGTACGACGTATAGCATCTTGTACGGGATAGTTGGCAATGTCCGTCTTCGTATTCCGGTATTGGGGTGCGACAAGGTTTTAGTGGTATCCCATGCAGGTCTGTTCTTCAGACTTGTGGGGTATCATTGTCATAGGAGTCTCAATCAAACATGATCCTTCTTGAAATTTTAAATTCGTCCTCTTTGATACTCAGCTTGAATTTTCCTAGATTGGTTGCTTCCTTGTTCCTTTTTATCCTATACTTGATATTTCTTTTGCTCTTATTTAGGGCTTCTCCTTCCCCCGATGCTGTACCAACAAGAGAGGCAGAGTTGCCAATGGAACGAGATCATGTAGAACCTCAGCCAAGGATCCGAGTTGAGCCCACGATAAATGGGACAGAGCAGGCTCATGGTATTCTTGTACCTCCTACAGTGCCGGCAATAATGGATACCCCGACCTTGCTAGAGATTATCCGAAGATTATTGGTGGCCCAATAACACCAGATGGTGGTATAAAAAATAACAAAAATAGAAACAACAGCTTCAACAGCAGGAACATAATGTCATATTGAACCAAGGGTTGCAAACGACACTAGAGCGAGGCGGAAGAACATATTCTGGGGCATCTGTTAGATTTTGTAGACTGAATTCTAGATATTTTGATGGTATGGAGGACACAATCATGACAGATGATTGGCTCTAGGGTATTAAGACCATTCTGGTAGCAGCTAAAGTATCGGCCGAGGAACTGGTTGACCTGGTTCGCCTGCAACTCCAAGATCTGGCAAGGAATTGGTGGGCCACGATGGAGGTAGGATTGAGGCATCATATTTCATAGAAGGATTTCATGACCCAATTCAGGATGAAGTAATTTGGAATTGTGGATCAGTGTGAGTTACAACAAAGGTTCATTAACCTCAAGCAAGCTGGAAGGATAGTAGATGGCTACGCAGCAGAGTTTTGCCGACTAAGCAGATTTGCACCTACCATAGTGGCAACAGAGTTAGAGAGAGCAATGAGGTTCCAGCAGGGACTTCACTTGGAAATCTTACACATAGTAAAGGTACATGACTACCAGACCTTTGAAGCGGTATTGATAGTAGCCAAGAGGGTTGAGCTTACTTCTCAAAGGATGGCATCGAGAAGAGTGGATCGGAATAGGCCTCATGGACAGAGCAATTGTCACGATCCGATTCCGTAGAATCGTTTGAGGCGTCCCCCGAATCGTGACCGCCGTGCGGGCCTGGGGTTGCGCCCGCACAAGACTTTAATGATTTGTATAGCAAGCACATATTCAGAGTACGCAGATAAATTGAAACACAGATTTGAAACATGGAAAAGTTCTCTTTATTGATAATGAACATCTATTACAAACTTCTGAACGAGTCAGCTAATATGCCGCACGGGCTTACAAAAGTGTTGACTCAAAATGAGATAGCAGTCCTGTACATTACATCCCTTTATAAACTTCAAAATGATAAAGACCTCCAGGCTGGAGGACGGCTTTGCCACGAAGCTGCATTTGTGTATGAAGAGTTGCAAGCTTCTGACTTCAAAATGCTTCAAGGGGCGCGATGAAGATGCGCCAACAGCTGGACTGGATCGGGAAGACGACTTCGGCTCCTCGCTCGGTTCGCCTTGGTGCGGAGAACCTGTTTCAACGAGGGTCAGCATGTCGAAACATACTGGTGAAGGCGAGCTAGCCGAACTATACCAATCAACATGTTGTTTTAATGAAGCATGCATATTTTGTGGGTTTCTATCTTGCCTTAGTTCATTTACAAGCAACAGTATATATATATATATAATACTGAAATAAACTTGCCACCGTTCGGTGAATTTTACATGCTCGTTGAATCACCTGCACAATACTTACCATGCCTTCCCTGCCACGAAGACACAAGTTAGTTTGCAACAGGTTTAAATATACACGTTGGGATCACTGGCCAGAAGCCGTTATGGATAATACTCATTGACGAGGATGTATGCAACGAAAGCACGTGGTGCGCTGCAAGCATCCCGTCAATCACGTGAGACTAAATATTGAGTTTCGCCCGGACCGGATCGGTGCCAGTGCCCCAGCGACCGTCCGCGAAACCATTTACCTTGTGCACAAGTTGTCCATGATCGATCGTTCATAACACGTTAAATATTTATGCAGTTGAGGCAGCACGTTGTACAAGAAATATAACATTGCATGATTTGTTTTGCATAGCCTCCTTGAATAATTTGTGCTTAACTCAATTATAGAAGAAGATGAATTCTAACTAAAATTGAAGCATATATAGAATATTCCAAGCGAACAAGCATGCAAGTAAGTAATCGTTCACGAGTTTGATTGACAAGCAGTATTAACCAAGTCTATTCTCTTTTATCTTGGTTTCTTTTTATTATTACTTGGTATCGTTTGATCGGGGCAAAGAAGAGTGCACGATTTTAGGGTGTGAAGCTTGGAAGCAGGGCTAGCTAATCGGGATGGTAGCTACTCACTTAGATTATTGGAAGGAAGAAGGAAAGAGGCGCTTCACGACTCCGCTCGTAAGCCGCCTACTGCTCGTTCACCTGCATTACGAACAGCTTGATCAATACCTCTTACTCTTTTCCAATCTCGGAATTGAAGTGCAGTTCAATGAACGAAAACAATGAAAACTATCAAAACCGTTCAAGGAAAACAAGCAAATCCCAAAACCAACTCAAAGCACGAAAGCAACAAGCAACATCGAAAATCGAGGCAATAAAAGATAGCAGCGGAGAGGTCCCTCCTGACTCTGTCGCTAAGTCGATCCCGGGGGCACGGTCCACTGAATATGGGAATCGATTCTGAAGAAACAAATTCATAACGAGGACGAGTTCTTAATTCAATCTATCCCGATCGAACGTTACCGTCTTGTGTTTCTTAGCCGCGCTCTCCGCACCGGGAGAACGGGGTGCAACATCCTACCCAACCAATTGGAAGTTTCGTCCCGAAACTTAGGAATAGAACCAACCGTTTGGGATTTGGATGTCGGGGATGGGTAGAAGAGTAGAGCGGACAGTTTTGCATTGTGTGATTTAGGTCTCCACAGATGAGGCATAACCCGAGTTTCTTCTGACACTGGTTGACGGCATGCCCCTGTCTTTTACAGAAGAGACATATTTGGTTGGCATTTGCCCTCTGCTGACCACCGTTGTTTCGGCACTTTGTAGCGGTATTTCCTCTATCGTTGCCTTGGCGTTTGTGATTGTAGGTATGCACAGCGCCGGTGAAAACGTGAGGATACTGCGGTTCAAGAGATAGGGCGTGATTCATTACTTTACGCATTATTCTATACTGATTATTGACCACGTGCGCATGGATGGCAGGGCGCAAACCACCTTCAAACCTTCTAGCTCGACTCGTTGCATCAGGTAAATAGGCCCTAGCGAATTTGGAGAGTCGGTTGAATTCGGCAGAATATTGCTTAACTGTCATACTTTCCTGCCGCAGCTGCACGAACTCGTTTTCCATCTGACGTTGTACTGGAGGGGGTATGAACTCCTCTTCAAACGCGGCATGAAAGGTCGTCCACGAGATCGCCTCCTCTCCGTGATCAAATTGGAGAGATCGTCGATGCACGTTCCACCAATCGTGTGCGTTGAGGCGGAGCTGAAGTTGTGCGCAGGCGACGCGTCTCTCTTCGGGGACCTCTAGCAGAGCGAAGTGATCTTCAAGTTCGGCTAGCCAATCTATAGCTACCACTGGGTCCTCAGTCCCATTGAATGGGGTATTGCAGAATTTCTTGAAGTGGCCCAAGTTGAAGGCAGTCACGTTCCTCGGCCTTGGAATTTGTGACGTCTCTACTTCAAGCACGGGCTGTTCCACCGGAGTCGTTGTTGTTGCGGCAGAATGGTTGGTAGCCAAAGTCCGAACGATCTGTTGCAGGGCATCTACCTGCTTTTGTTGGACTGAGAATCGGGTCTCTAAATTGCTTTCGAAATTGGCTTGGCGAGCATCATCTCCTTGTCGTTGTGCTTCTAACATTAGCATTATCCGCTCAAGCAGATTGACTTGAGATATGCCACGCTGGCTCTGAGAGCTTCCCGAAGTGCCCGAACTGCTTTCTTGTGTTTCATTCGGTGCTTGTACTGCAGATTGCGCTGGAGCCATTCCTTCATAAGAAGGTAAATTATATTAGAATCATAATGTATTATGGACTTATTGCATGAATGTATCTTATTTTGGCCTAGCGAGTTCAAGAGTTCGCACAGGAATTTGATCGTTAAAGGAACTTTTCCAGTGCGAGAGTCTAAGGAACTTGAATCTGTGCTCTGATACCACTATGTCACGACCCGATTCCGTAGAATCGTTTGAGGCGTCCCCCAAATTGTGACCGCCGTGCGGGCCTGGGGTTGCGCCCGCACAAGGCTTTAATGATTTGTATAGCAAGCACATATTCAGAGTACGCAGATAAATTAAAACACAGATTTGAAACATGGAAAAGTTCTCTTTATTGATAATGAACATCTATTACAAACTTCTGAACGAGTCAGCTAATATGCCGCACGGGCTTACAAAAGTGTTGACTCAAAATAAGATAACTGTCATGTATATTACATCCCTTTATAAACTTCAAAATGATAAAGACCTCCAGGCTGGAGGACGGTTTTGCCACGAAGCTGCATTTGTGTATGAAGAGTTGCAAGCTTCTGACTTCAAAATGCTTCAAGGGGCGCGGTGAAGATGCGCCAACAGCTGGACTGGATCGGGAAGACGACTTTGGCTCCTCGCTCGGTTCGCCTTGGTACGGAGAACCTGTTTCAACGAGGGTCAGCATGTCGAAACATACTGGTGAAGACGAGCTAGCCGAACTATACCAATCAACACGTTGTTTTAATGAAGCATGCATATTTTGTGGGTTTCTATCTTGCCTTAGTTCATTTATAAGCAACAGTATATATATATATAATACTGAAATGAACTTGCCACCGTTCGGTGGATTTTACCTGCTCGTTGAATCACCTGCACAATACTTACCATGCCTTCCCTGCCACGAAGACACAAGTTAGTTTGCAACAGGTTTAAATATACACGTTGGGATCACTGGTCAGAAGTCGTTATGGACAATAGTCATTGACGAGGATGTATGCAACGAAAGCACGTGGTGCGCTGCAAGCATCCCGTCAATCACGTGAGACTAAACGTTGAGTTCCGCCCGGACCGGATCGGTGCCAGTGCCCCAGCGACCGTCCGCGGAACCATTTACCTTATGCACAAGTTGTCCGTGATCGATCGTTCATAACACGTTAAACATTTATGCAGTTGAGGCAGCACGTTGTACAAGAAATGTAACATTGCATGATTTGTTTTGCATAGCCTCCTTGAATAATTTGTGCTTAACTCAATTATAGAAGAAGATGAATTCTAACTAAAATTAAAGCATATATAGAATATTCCAAGCGAAAAAGCATGCAAGTAAGTAACCGTTCACGAGTTTGATTGACAAGCAGTATTAACCAAGTCTATTCTCTTTTATCTTGGTTTCTTTTTATTATTACTTGGTATCGTTTGATCGGGGCAAAGAAGAGTGCATGATTTTAGGGTGTGAAGCTTGGAAGCAGGGCTAGCTAATCGGGATGGTAGCCACTTACTTAGATTGTTGGAAGGGAGAAGGAAAGAGGCGCTTCACGACTCCGCTCGCAAGCCGTCTACTGCTCGTTCACCTGCATTACGAACAGCTCGATCAATACCTCTTTCGCTTTTCCAATCTCGGAATTGAAGTGCAGTTCAATGAACGAAAACAATGAAAACCATCGAAACCGTTCAAGGAAAACAAGCAAATCCCAAAACCAACTCAAAGCACGAAAGCAACAAGCGACATCGAAAACTGAGACAATAAAAGATAGCAGCGGAGAGGTCCCTCCTGACTCTGCCGCTAAGTCGATCCTAGGGGCACGGTCCACTGAATATGGGAATCGATTCCGAAGAAACAAATACATAACGAGGACGAGTTCTTAATTCAATCTATCCCGATCGAACGATACCGTCTTGTGTTTCTTAGCCGCGCTCTCCGCACCGGGAGAACGGGGCGCTACAGCAATGAGGGAGGACCAGTATCGCGAACATCAGCACCATCCCCTAGCATTCGCATCCATGACGTAACACAAAGGAGGCCAGTAACCTCGACAGTGATGGCACCAACTCGACAACAGAAGCCGAGGCAATAGCAGCAGCAGCAACAACAACGACGAGGAGCGCCGACAGGTTGTACCTGTTGTGGCAAGGGAGATCATACCCGAGATATTTGCCGAGAAGCTAACAGATTATGCTTGAGATATGGGAGCCCTGATCACAAGATTGCCATATGCCCATTGATACAGAGGCTAGAAGGGCTAGTACAACAGTTTCCTGCATTGCCAGCTCCAAAGGCAGTGCAGCAAGGAGGACCAGCAGCAGCAGTATGGCCTTTAGCTCAGCGTCCATTGCCGACACAGGCCCAGCTTTATAGAAAACAACAATAGCAAAATCAGCAGGGGCCATAACCACGACAGCAAGGAAGATAGTAGCAGGGAGCTCAACAAGGCCAAGGGCAGGCACTCACCTTGTCTTTGGAGGAAGCTATGGCGTCGGGCGACGTAGTGGCAGGTAACATATCTGTTACAACCTTTCCTGCCATAGCATTAATTGATTTTGGATCTTTTCACTTATTTATATATACACAATATATGATACTTATTAGATTAAAGTTTGAGGCATTACCAAAGAGGCTGAATATACTCACTAAAAATAGGATCATAGAAGTTAGTAGGGTGTGCCTACTATGTCCATTCGTAGTATGTGGGTATTTATTACCTGCAAAGTTGATTAAGTTTCCTATGGATAACTTTGACGTTATCTTAGGCATGGACTGTTTGAGAGATAGTCATGCAACGATAGACTGTCGTGAGGGTAGTGTATTGTTTAGAATTTCTGGTCTAAAAGATTTTGTCCTTGGCAGAATAGCAAGAGACCAGCATAAGGGAGGAGTCACAACATTAGAAAAGGAAGAAGATTCGTTGCCTAAGATGGTTGAAGAGTTTATGGACGTCTTTTTGGACGAGCTTCTCATATTACCCCCAGTTAGAGAAGTAGAGTTCTGCATAGAGTTGATGCCAAGATCATAACAAGTATCCCAAAAGGTGTACACAATGTCACCATCAGAGCTTGATTAGTTATATCGACACATGGAAGAACTGAAGGCAAAAAAGTTTATTCAGACCAGTAGATCACCTTAGGGAGCATCGACGGTATTAGTAAAGAAGAATGATGGATCGACGCGGCTATGTATAGATTACAGGCGGTTTAATACAGTGACCGTGAAGAACAAGTACCCATTACCAAGGATTGACGATTTATTTGACCAATTAAGTGGAACAAGAGTCTTCTCCAAGATAGATTTACGATCAAGATATCATCATGTGCAAGTCCGGGAGCAGGATATACTGAAGACGGCATTTAGGTCACAATATAGGCATTAAGAATTCTTAGTTATGCCATTCGGACTGACTAATGCTCCAGCGGTATTCATGGATATGTTGAACCATATTTTCATGCCTTACTTAGACCAATTTGTGGTAGTATTTATCGATGACATCTTGGTATATTCTCATAATGAAGAGGAGGATGAAGAATATCTCAGGATAGTAATGCAAACTTTGAGGGAGCACCAGTTATATGTGAAGCTTAGTAAGTGTGAGTTTTGGATGGATCGCATATCCTTTCTTGGGCACATTATTTCTGGAGCAGGAGTGTCATTTGATCCCAAGAAAGGTAGATACAATAGGGAACTGGCCAATTCCAAAGACAGTAGCAGAAGTGCGTAGTTTTTTGTGCTTGGCAGGATACTACAGAAGATTTATGTCAAGGAAGAAGGATCGGCTATCTTTTACGCTAGCTACCTATCCATGCAGCATCAGGCTTCTACGCCTACTTGGCTTCTACGCCAACTTGACAACTATTTGGCTTATACGCCATGATGACAGCTATTGGCTTCTACGCCAACCTTTTCTACACAAGGGGCAGTTACCTACGTGGCTTGCATGCCGTGATCCTCGCAGCAGTTATACGCATTATCTCATCATGGGACACTCGTCACACGCAGATTCAGAAGATCATTTATACGTGGGTGGCAGTTATTATAACCGCCGCGTAAAAAGTGCCACACTCTCCACTGTCCGGCTTCTACGCCGACTGGACGGTTACTGTCACTAAAACCCTATAAATAGAGACCTCTATTGACAGAGGTCCAAGGTTAGGAAATTGATTTTTGAAAGAGAAGAATCCAGAGCACAGATAGAGAGTAGTGATCGACGATTTTGGCATCAAGCATGAACTCCCTCTTGCAATCTTTGAAGCATCTCCTTCTTCTACAGCACTTCTTCATCATCGTGTGGTCCAAGGGACAAAGTGATCGACCGCAAATTAGACTCCTATAGCAATATTTACCCAAATTAAATTTTGTACTTAACATCCTCATATAGGATTAATAGTACTTCTTGTTTGTAAACCTAAGAAAGGGTTTCGTATAAACCTAGTTTTATTTCTTCCGTTTATTATCAAACACAAGATGGCAACTCTACTGGGGACCTCTTTCTCATCTGACGAGAAAGCAATTGCTCAACACGATACAGTATCAGTAGGATCAATGAAGAAGACCTTGGTCGTATAATTCGACCAATCCGCCTACGAAGATATGCTTCGAGCAGGGGGAAGCTCTCACTCCCTCTCTGTCCAAGATAACAGGAAATTGTGTAAGGTGTGGATGCCCTGGACATCCCCTACCATTCCTGCCGACTCTCTGGTTTCTCCGACCAACAAGGTTGTAGCTTCGCAACCTGGGCACCTCGCGCGTAAAACTATGTCTCCCGTCTGTGACGTGGCAGTCAAAACTTCTGGCAATGCCTCAGTGCTAGTCCAGAAGTCTGCTTCGCGCTTTGCATGTAAAACTCTGTCTCTCGTCGGTGACGAAGCAGACAAAACTTCTGACAATGCCTCAGTGCTAGTCCAGAAGTCTACTCCGCGCTCCGCGCATAAAACTCAGTCTCCCGTCGATCACGTGGCAGACAAAATTTCTGATAATGCCTCAGCGCCAAATCAGAAATTCTAAATACGCTCCACGCGTAAAATGTGTCTTCCCTCCGTGGAAAAGCAGATGGTCCCTGCAATTTACGTAAGGGAAAACAAGTGGCGGATTTCCCAACCTCTCGGCCTTTACGCTAGCAAGAGAAGAATCTGCCCGCTCTCCAGATTACGCGAGAAGCTGATGGCCGATTGAGGACTTCCTCAGTTTTATGCCAGCCTGAGCAGAGCTCCAAATTATGCCAGGTTAAGCCCCTCAGCGTAAAGAAGGCCCGGTTTGTGGAGAAACACACTCCTCGGGGATCGTCTGCCACTCATATGGCTGAGCTGCTGTATATAGGTGGTATAGAAAGGGTTGGGGTTCCCAATATCCGCATTCCAACTGATGTAAACAGAAAAAACAAGCATTTTTCTTCTTCTGTTAATCCTCCCGACTTGCGTAAATATCTGATCCAGAAGCGCAAAGATAGAGGATCTTCCAACATGTCTATTATGCCCCCTAGGGAGCATTGTTGTAATAGTCATAAAATTGTAGTTAATTATTGCTGTTCTGAAGCAAAACGGTCGGTTTTTGACCGGTTGAACTACTCTTTTCCTTTACAGGAAGAAGAGCCTATATTTGCATCAGTGAACATGGCTTCACACGTTCCTAGAGGAATATCGAATTCAAGACGTCATTCCTATAGAACTCCAAGCCAAAGGAGATTCAATAAACTCCTTGAGAACATTGAAGCTGGGGTGTTCCGAAATACCCGTTCGAGGTCACGACAACCGGCTTTGTATTCTTCTGATTCCGACACTGGGGGTCACCAGTTTCCCGAATCAGATGCTGAAAGTATAGAGTCATTCTCTACAGAGACCTATACTAGCCCTTCAATAACATCCAGAGAAATGGGAGTCTATGTCATTGAAGATGAACGCGAAAAGGCTTCCTCGTTAGGAAGTACTGAGCAACGCATCGCTGTGTTGGAGACATCTCTGAAAGATATACAGTCCATGATGAAGAATATGTACCAGATGATGCTGACTCAACACACAGCTGCTATAGCTCAAGCATCGGTCCTTCTGACTCAGATACGTGTGGGGGTGGACTTACCACCATCCAATGCGAATCAGGAGCCTGCTCTAGATCAGGAGTCAGCAGCTCCTCCACTTCCTAACTCGGAGAATGTATTGCCTCCTGTTGGAGTTACGATACAACCGATCTCTCACCACTCCGCGGTCCCTCTACCGACTGAAGAACCGATGCAGGCGGTACGGGAATTAAAAGCCTAATTTGATGCCTTAAAACATAAGGATCAGCTGAAAAAATTGGGAATCAACCAGCCTTACCCAGCTATCTGGGATGAGGTCTATTTCCCTCCTAAATATAAACCACAGACTATGGCTTTGTTTGAGGGAAAGACATCATCGAGCCAGTACATGAACTACTTCAGTATGATGACGGTGTTATTGCAAGGGAATGACGCTCTTCTCACTCGAGTGTTCAAAGGCTGTCTCTCGGGAGTGGCTTATCAGTGGTACCGTAGTCTTGCAGACAACTGTATTACTTCCTTTGAAGATTTTAAGACTTTGTTCTTCGCGCGCTTCTACGAAGGAGGGATGGACATGTCTATGTCCTCTCTCAACGAAGTAAAGCAGAAGGAGAAAGAGAACGTTCGCACTTTCATCGAACATTTTCGTCAAGCCACTTTGCAAATGCCTTCCGGAGTTCCAGACTCGGCATTGGTGGACATTTGCAGGAAGAATCTTCTTCCAGTGATCTCGGTGTTCACAGGACCATATCAGTTCTATGATTGGCCCTCGTTCATCATCTCAGTGGTAGCCGCTGAAGACAACAGTCGGAAGGCGCGTGATAATAGAATTATGATATCTGCCTCTGATAGAGACAAGAGGTTATCCTCCAACAGCGACCATCATCGTGGTTCCAAAGGAAAAGAAGCTCTGGCGATCAATACGTCCAGGCAAAAGACTGTGGCAACCACACAGACAAAACCTGGGACTTTCAGGCCCATTGAGGTATACTCTTTTGACGACGACGATATTTCAAGCATATTCGAGTGTCTCATCAAAAGCGGCAAGATTACCCTCCCTGAGGTAAAGCGGCCTAGCGAAGTTGGCAGTACCAATAACCCCAAGTACTGTATTTTCCATAGGTACATACATCACCCCACAAAGGCGTGTTATGTACTAAAGAGGAAAATCCAGGAGTTGATCGATGCTAAGGCCATCACTCTGTGCAACAGCGAGAAGACGGTCACAGCCAACATGATCTCTCTTCAATTTGGCAATCTGCCTCCTCAAGAAATTCCGGATGGTGTTGTACCCATTTCCCGGACAACGATGAACATTGTTAATCTCCCTCCAACCAGGGGTCAAAATCATGACCTGGTACCCCTAACTACCCAGCGCGACAAGATTATGTGGGTTCATCCAGATCTGGTGTCAGAGATCGAGGAAGAGACTCAAGCTGCTAAAGCTAAGTCTAAAAAGAACTCGAAGCGTAAACCATGTCATATTGTTGCGATATCCTCGACATCAGAAGAAGAGGTTTTGGCTACTGGAACCCGTTCAGGGAAAGCTACCTCAAGGACTATGGAGGAAGTCAGGAAGATGCATCGACAGACACTTCAGCTGCCAAACTTCCGGAACCTGAATCTGTCGTACCAGAGGCAGGTCCTTCTAGACCAACTTCGGCGGACAAGGGCAAGAAAAAAGAAGTGCGCTTTGACAAACCTTTGAAGAATATTCAAAACAAAGGTTTGGAGAAGCCATATAACTTCGACATCCTGGCCCAGTTGGCTAATACACCAGCCAGATTGTCCATTTTTGAACTACTCAGGCTCTCCAAAGACACTTGTCAAGCCCTGAGTGAAGCATTAATGCAGGCGGATGCATACTTGACCCAGCTCAAGTCCCTTGATGAAGAATCTGTGGCATGTCCTCAATGCTATAGTATGATGGAGGTGGTCCCGAATATTACTTTCACCTAAGATGACATGCTGTTGAAATACAACAAGCATAACAGACCCCTCTATTACACCGGATACGTCGGTTCCATGGAGGTTGACCGAATTCACATAGATCCGGGATCATCAATCAGCATCATTCCTCATAGTCTGCTCAGACCGCTGAGGATTCCTACCAGCAAATTGGCTTACACCACCACTACAATCGTAGGCTTCAACGCCAGGAAAAGTAAGCCATTGGGGAAGATTCGTCTGAGGATCCAGATTGGCGACCTCATATCAGTGGCTACATGCTATGTCATTGATTCAGAGGTGTCCTACAATATTTTGCTGGGCAGATCGTGGATCCACGACCACAACATCGTTCCTTCGACTCTACATCAATGCTTCAAATATGTAGATGCCCAAGGAACAGTACAAACGGAGTTTGCTGATCTTAACCCGTTCAAAGGAGTAGAATCCTACTATTCCGATGCCATGTTGTACACCCAAGACTACATGGAGGAGGTGTCAGGCAAAACAGAGGAGGAATCCTACCGGGAGCCAGAAGAACCCTCTGCCGAGCAACCTCTGTCAATCAAGGTGAAAGGGCAAACTACTCGTCCGAAAGTCATGGAACCCCTGGCTATCCACCTGAACAAAACCAAGTCAGGAAAAGGAGGTGATCCTCTAGTGATCACTTTGAACCAGAAGCCTCCACCTTTGGTCATCAACCTTCGGCGCAACAAGCAGCCAACCGATGTAAATATAACCAGGAACGTGGTTTCTGACGATAATAAAGATCCTCTTTTCCAGTACATTGACGCTCAAATTCCGAATCAGGAATCCTCTCCCAATAACGATATAGAACCTATAGCACAAAGATTCTTGAAAGCTATAGATTCCTATCATCTGTATGTGTGGGAAGTAGCGTCACCATCTAATGTCATCACGACATATGGGCCACAGGAGGATTCTATCTTTATTGTCCCGCCTACTCGCAGCAGTCAGCATCCAATAGTCTTCGATCGCATGCGTAATGAACTGACTGTACCAGAAGATTCTCCCAATGACGATGCTGGTAAAATGCAGGTTCACAGATATAGCCCACAAGCTTTAAAGATTATGCAAAGATTTGAAGCTGGAACCAGGCCTCAACTACGGGAAAGGCAGGCGAATGCCGTTGTACGGTGATCCCTACTGTCAACAAACTCGTTTTGGGTTAGGGTATACCACCTCCCTTGCAACTTCTGAGTCAAATGAGGATATCTTTTCCTCTTCTCAAGATAGCTCGATGTCCTCCGGCTCATCTGATGATCTCGAACGAGCATTATCAGTAAATATGGTATTAACAGATTCCCTCAAAGCAGACGAACAAGAATCTGAACCGTTTAAGAATGACTCTTGGGCTCAGCAAATGGATACACAATGGGAACTCCGGTTCGAGCAGAGAGACCTTCCCACTGAAGATAAAGTTATCCAAATTGACGTTGGGGATGAACTTTCGCCAAAGCTGATATTTATCAGTAATAATCTTTTCGAAAAAGAAAGGAAAGAAATAATCCAGCTGATAAGAGAATATATCGACGTCTTTGCATAAAATTATGAGGATATGCCAGGTCTTGATCCAAAAGTGGCTACTCATAAACTCAACATATTGCCCAATTCAAAGCCTGTAAAGCAACATCAACACCGGTTTCGTTCGGATATGATGGACGCCAACGAAACTTAAATTAAGAAGTTGATAGCCTGTGGCTTCATTCGGAAAGAATAACATCCTGACTGGGTCGCCAATGTTGTCCTGATCATGAAAAAAAGTGGGAAAGTACGTGTCTGTATAGATTATCGAGATCTGAATACAGCCTGCCCCAAGGATGAATTTTCTCTTCCCATCACAGATGTCATGATCGATAATACATGCGGTTTTGAACGCATGTCTTTCATGGACGGATTTTCAGGATATAACCAAATCAAGATGCATCCTGAAGACGAGAAGCATACTGCCTTCCGGATACCATTGGGGGTATATTGCTACACGGTCATGCCTTTCGGACTGAAAAATGCCGGGGCTACGTACCAACGAGCTATGAGTAACATATTCCATGAGCACCTATGCAAAACAGTGGAATATTACGTGGATGATATAGCTGTCAAAAGCCGCATCAAGGATAATCACATCCAAGACTTGAAGACAGTGTTTGAGTTGATGCGCCAACACCAACTCAAAATGAACCCTACAAAGTCCTTTCTTAGTGTATCCAGTGGCAAATTCTTGGGATTTGTCATTACCGCCAAAGGCATTCAAGTGGACCCTGATAAAGTGAAGGCTATCCTAGAAATGCGATCACCCCGTAATCTGAGAGAACTCAGGGGATTTCAAGATCGTCTGGCTTATATCAGGAGATTTATATCCAATCTCTCTGGAAGGTGTCAGCCTTTCTCTCGTCTCATGAAGAAAGGTATATCCTTCGTATGGGACGAAGCCTGTCAGCAAGCGTTTAATAATATCAAATGCTACCTCACTAATCCTCCAGTTCTAGTGCCTCCCGTCATAGGAAGACCATTCTTGCTATATGTTCGAGCAATGGATCATTCTCTGGGAGCTCTCCTCGTACAGAAGAACGATGAGGGTCATGAACAGGCTATCTACTATTTAAGCAGGATGATAGTCGGGGCTGAATACCGGTACAATCCAGTAGAAAAAGAATGTTTGGCCCTAATGTTCGCCATTCAGAAAATGCGACACTATGTCACAGGCCAGACTATTCATATCATCTCCAGGATCAATCCTCTTCGTCAATCAAGTCAGAGGAATATATGAAGTCTGTAATCCAGACCTCATCTCTTATCACCAAGCAACGATCGAGATAGCCATGTCTTTTAAAGGGTTCTTCCTGGAGCATGTACCTCGATCTCAGAACTTGGAAGTTGATGCCCTGGCCAGTCTAGCTGCAGATTTAGCTATTCCTATAAGAAGGCAGAACTCGGTGATCCTTCTTAACAGAGATTTATTCTGTGTGAAAAACAACTTTCACATAGAACGCAGCTACGTTGTGAACACAGATCTTCCCAAGAGAGACTGGAGAAGTCCCTTTATAGATTTTGTAGCATACGGAATCTTACCGGAGGATCCTAAAGAAGCAGTATCCATCAAAAGACGATCATTACGTTTCTATTTTGATGCATCTTCACAATGTCTATATCGCCGGACTTATGACGGACTGTTATTACGATGTCTCTCTGGTGATAAAGCGCAACGGATTATCCGTGAGGCTCACGACGGCGTATGCGGAGCATATCAACCCGGTCCTAAGCTACAGGATCGTATCAGGAGGATGGGCTATTACTGGTACTATTAGTCGGCATAGCCATACAGAGAGGAAGCCAGCCAGTTGAGCTTCCTTTGACAGAGGCCTGCGGCAATGCCTCATATAACTGTAGGCTTTAGTGCCTGCAGGATATTTTCCTATCCCCTCATTAAGAACCTGATCTGAAGCCCCGGCGTCTTCAATAAGATCATCGACTATTTGAGCATTAAGCACGCTCAGAAGGCTTAAAGGCTTATCCCTGCTATCCACGACTTTGTCGGGCTTAGCATCTCGGGCATGATGAAAGAAAAGATAGGACGCCCATTTGTTGGTATGAGCCAAATCAGAGGGCTCATTATAGAAGACGGTGCATGCAAGGTAATGGCTCATTAACTTCTGGTACACTGCCACTACCCGAGGGTTTGTATCCCCCAGCTCCCGGTTTGTAGGAATATACTCTTCATAAGGAGTATCCCCCATTGGCAGTCTTGAAATCTCTGCCATCTCGTGAAGGGCCAATCCCAACTCCCCTAGCAGAGTGGCAAAAGTCCCAGTGAGCGAGATATACCGCTCCATCAAAGCCAAAAACAGGTTAGGGTTGAGAGGTAACCCAACACTGGTAGCACTCACAGCCGCGTACAGACCGATGCTCTCCAGCTCCGTCTGAAAGTTCTTCAGGGCCCAGGCAGATAAACGAACCCATCGAAGGTTTGAAGGGCTAATCCACCCGCTGGTCCGAGGATTAACCTTGGGGTATACTCCTCCATGTCCCATGAAGTCATTACAGAAAGTCGGTAATTGGACTGGTTGGAGCAGTGAAGTATCTTCACTCGGGACACTGCCCGAAAATAATCCCCTGAAAGGCATTACAGGGCCTGAAGGGCGGCTCACAAATGATCATTGGTCTGATCCTTTCTGATAAAATATCTTTCCCGGCTGGCCGTGAAGATTAGGGGTCAGAGTCCTCGACATCTTCCTGGGATGCGTGGCATGGAAGAATGTCGATATAGGATAATCTCTCGGCATCCTGGGCAGGTACATGACCATGCCCCCAGCAGTAAAAACCCAGTTTTCCTTCTTGGGCTTCGTCTGGGATTGTTTATCAATCATATCCCCGAAGAGGAAAGCTGGTTTTATATATTTGGCCCCGTCTATATACGTCAAGGGCTCTTCGTTGATCATGCTCAACAGCATTCGTTCTCCTTGAGACAATATCAGAATTTTCCTTCCTTCAGGATACTGGGGTCCAGAAATAGGGAATATCACGTAGGACAAATCCTCCTGGTAATTGGAGTTCAGCATCCCAGCAACAGAACCCATCATCTCAGCCAACGGAGGGATCTACAAGTTAACTACAAAATACAAGAAGAACATGTCAGTTTCTATACTAGACATTACAGTCTTTCAGCTTATGCCAAAGATCAACAGTCTGTGCTTTTACGCCAAGACTGTAAAAACTTGAGTTTTTACACTGGAACCTATTTTCTAGGCATAAAATTCAAGGTTGGCAGTATATAGTCTGTGTTTTTACGCCAGACTGTCAAAATTTGAATTGTTATGCCAGAATTTTCATCCAGAGCGTAACACTCAAAGTTTGTACTATACGCTAAATTTTGACAGTCAAAGCTTTTACGCTAGACTACAAAAATATGGAGTTTTTAAGCTGACACATTAGGAATGTAGGCGTAAATGATAAAATATCTCCGTGCATCATCTTCCTCGAAGATGCTCTCAGCACAGAAGATGACCTAGCGCGTTCACGTACAACGTGTGCCAAGGGTTTTCTTCGTTCTTGTCATTCAAAAGCTTTACCTATAACGCCCGGTGCACAGCTTGACGGTGGGACACTTCGTTCAAAGCGAGGTTCGCTCAGCCCAATCGAAGTCGCTCATGCTTGAGCAGAGGAGCGAGAAGAGGAGGCAGCTTTCTTCCCCTTAGCAGTCGAAGATTGTTTCGGTGCCTTTGCTAAAAACTTAGAGTGCTCAGAGAAGAAACGAAGAAGAGCTCTCAAAGAGACGAAGGTTTTTCTTTTGCAAAAGACAGATGAAGAATTTCTTTTCTGAAGGCCTTGGAGTATTTATAGAGTTCAGATAGACTCCTCGAATCCCTAACCAAATCCATTATTTAATATTCGGTTATGATTGGGGACTACGTCAGCCTATCATTTAGGGAAGACGGACAGTCAGCGAATTCAAAAAGTTTTTTCGTGTAGAGCAGATTCGTGATTTTACGCTAAGGAGCTTTTACACTCGAGAAACTACAAATCTACGGTTTTACTCTCAGAGGCTATAAGTCTACGGTTTTACGCCTGGATGCTTTTACGCTTGAGAGGCTACAAACCTACGACTTCACGCTCAGAAGCTACAAATCTACGATTTCATGCTCAGAAGCTTTTTACGCTCAGAGGCGACAAATCTACGACTTCACGCTCGAAAGTTTTTTTTCAGAGGCTATAGATCTACAGTTTTACGCCCGGATGCTCTTATGCTCAGCAGCTTTTACGCTCGAGAGGCCACAAACTTATGATTTTATGCTCATCTACATTACGGATCTATGAATTTCCGCATATCTTAAAATACGCAGGCCAGAGTATGTGTAAATCTGAACAATTCTTATGACGGCAAATTACAAGGGTTCACGCTGAAGATGCTCCTTTTGGGCCTCAAAACATCCCAAGTACCCAAAACATACAGAGTTCAGTATTGAAAATGACTCTTCTTCTTGGGTCGATTGGAAGTTCATCCAAAATCCAGTAAGAATCTTTCTCTACAGTTCAAGCATGGTCAGTTTTGACAACCATTTCTCGCCCTATTTTTAAGGAATTTTTGGGAATCATTCTTGAAGATGATGGTCTGAACAAGAATTCTTCTTATCGGAGAAGTGACAGTTCAGAACTCTACGCAATTTCTCGTTCAAAACGGCAGGACAGTGCGGATATTTGACTTAAATGCTAAGCAGTTTTCTACGTGTCTTCAGTTATGCGTAAAAGATGGGACGAGGCCAGATACTCTTTTTATCAGAGTCGACGTAAAGTTATTCAGACGTGTCAAAGCTACACATATTCAGACTTCATCACAGCAAAATATGGCAAATCATCAGATGCGTAAAAGAAGACGATTTTATTAATCATGATTACATATGATGGAAATCCAGTTTACAAAGGGTTTTTCATCTTCATGATTACATATGATGAAAATCCTTGTTCTACCAAGGGTTTCTTATTTTCACTTAGGATCACGCCAAGAGTCTGTTCTGCCAGGTTCTCGTATTGGTGGAGATCTTTTTCGTCTTCTTCAGCAGTTAGTCGGTTTCCGCGACCGATTAACAAGAAAATGATTAATGGCGGGAGGATACAAAACTAGGCCTGTATAAATTATTCAAGAGCCCACCCTCCGTACGCCATGACAGATTGAGTTGGGATTCAGACCCAACTCAATACTGGAAGACAGGGTCAGTTTGTCTGCCCTCGTCCACCGTCGTGAGCTGTGTGGTCTAATATGACCCTTCCTCTCTCCCGGACGAATCGCCATATGAAATTGCTGATCATCCCGAGCAAAGGAAGCTATGATATCCTTCCATAATCCATCGTGGCAGAAGATATTTGCTCGAAGACGCCTTCTTTTTCGGCTCCTTATGAACGGGAAGAACATGATCTTCTTCTTCTTCCTCAAGTCAGCATGACAGAACTCGACAACCATTTCTATGTGGTGAAGGAAGTATGGGAAAAATAGGTTAACCCGTTCGCCTTTTATAGGCAAAAGAGAACACACCGAATCCCAACAAACTCCCAAAATTTTGCCAAGAAATCAGCCTCGAGGAACGAGTCAGACTTGACCGTTTCATTCTTCATTCAAAGTGTTTCAAATTACGAGGAATTTGAAACCTTTGAAGGGGGTCTTGTAGAAGCATGAAAAATATGCTGCAGAGCTATACACAGTATTTCAGTACTGTGTAGCGTAAAATATGACTTTAGAGCCATCGACGTACAACAGAGCCTTATCGCTAGTACATCATAAAATATAGCTCCAAAACAGCCCGCGTAATGCAGTATTTTCAGACTGCTTCAGCGTAAAAAGGTTGTTACATCGCCCCTTCGGCGTAAAACCTACTCGCTTTTAATGCGGTGGAAAGTTGTACGGAGAACTCTTCGTATTCCTCGAATGAACCTATCAGATCATGCAGTGAACCTGACTCCTGACAAAGAATACTGCACAACTATCCAGACGATGGCTGAAATGATGATTCGACACAGAGAGCCAGACCGTCATTTAGTGACATTTCCTTGATATAAATTTCTTTTACGCATTCAAGGGAATACGCTGCCTAATTTTATACAGGCAGATGTGAGCTTTTACACTCAGCAGAAGACAAAATAAACTGCCACGTCAAAAGCTACTCTTTGTACAGAGCTCGAGGCACGTCTCTGTAGTTAATACGCGTGATGGGGGCAGATCTCTACATTTAATGCACGAGATTTGGTTCTATTTTCAAAGACTGGGGGAGCCATAATTACGGCTAATACGTCCACATCATCACCTCTGTATATTACGCCATCAGGCTATTTTCAGCTATAGGAGCACGTTATATGCTATCTTCTTAAAATATGCCAACCTGGCTATTTTCAACTATAGGAGTACGCTGTATGCTATCTCCTCGGAATACGCCAACTTAGGCTATATTTGTATTAGTGCGTGATAAGGTTGTTTGGTCCAGAATACACTCAAGACCTCAGTCAAGGAAGAACGATCGGCTATCTTTTACGCTAGCTACCTATCCATGCAGCATCAGGCTTCTACGCCTATTTGGCTTCTATGCCAACTTGACAACTATTTGGCTTCTACGCCATGATGACAGCTATTGGCTTCTACGCCAAACTTTTCTACGCAAGGGGCAGTTACCTACGTGGCTTGCATGTCGTGATCCTCGCAGCGGTTATACGCGTTATCTCATCATGGGACATGCGTCACATGCAGATTTAGAAGATCATTTATACGTGGGTGACAGTTATTATAACCGCCACGTAAAAAGTGCCACACTCTTCACTGTCCGGCTTCTACGCCGACTGGACGGTTACTGTCACTAAAACCCTATAAATAGAGACCTCTATTGACAGAGGTCCAAGGTCGAGAAATTGATTTTTGAGAGAGAAGAATCTAGAGTACAGACAGAGAGTAGTGATCGACGATTTTGGCATCGAGCATCCACTCCCTCTTGCAATCTTTGAAGCATCTCCTTCTTCTATAGCACTTCTTCATCATCGTGTGGTCCAAGGGACAAAGTGATCGACCGCAGATCAGACTCCTATAGCAATATTTACCCAGATTAAATTTTGTACTTAACATCCTCGTATAGGATTAATAGTACTTCTTGTTTGTAAACCTAAGAAAGGGTTTCGTATAAACCTAGTTTTATTTCTTCCGTTTATTATCAAACACCAGTGGCTATGTGCTTGACTGCGGACAAATATTTATTAGCCAAACTTGAGAGCTTGGGCATTGAGGTGTTAGTACCAGGTGTTGAGATACAGATGTGGGGATTGCAGATACAATCAGAGCTGATGGATAGGATTCGAGCTACGCAGTATGACGATGAGTCTCTGAGGAGCATCAGAGCACAGGTTCAGATGAGATTATCCGAGGACTTCACTATTGTTGAGGATGGATCACTACGGCATGGTATCAGGTTGTATGTGCCAAGTAAAACATTGCGCGAGGAGGTTCTTCAGGAGATACATCGATCGCAGTACTCTATACATCCAGGTGCCAACAAGATGTATAGAGATCTAAGGGAGCATGTATGGTGGTATGGTATGAAGCATGAGGTAGCGCACTTTGTATCAAATATTTAGTGTGCCAGCAAGTAAAGTCAGAGAGGCAGAGGCCAGGTGGATTACTTCAGCCTTTATCCATTCCAGAGTGGAAATTTGAGCATGTTACTATAGATTTTGTTTTGGGGCTTCCGCATTCTCGAGGAGGTAAAGACGTAATTTGGGTCATCATAGACAGGTTGACCAACTCAGCTCACTTTTTGACAATCAAAGTAGGTATGTCTATATAAAGTTAGCTGAGATGTATGTGCGACAGATTATTAGATTACACGGAGTTTCTGTGAGCATCATCTCGGATTGTGTCACGACCCGCACCCAAAAAATGGGGCATGAGTCTTGGGTACGTCCAGCCTACGCCGCAGCATCGACGGTAGAACGCTGTCTAGGTCTACTAACAATCTCACACAATCAATATATAAACCTGTCAAGATCTCAACTCCAAACGGAGGAGCAATATCATAATGATAATCAAGTACTCAATCACGAATCTAAGCACGATAAGATAACATAGAAAAGTAACAGCTATAAAGTCTAACCAACAATAACTACTACAACAACCACAACATCAATAATAATAATACATCCAAAATAATATACAATACAAGGTCTCAATCCAAAACCGGAGACAAATTCGGTGCTAAAAGCTAATAAAAACAATAACAAGATCCTAGTGATCCCGGCTACCAACCCGAAAATCACCCCTAAGCTAGAGGGTCCCTGTGTGCACCATCGACAGGCTCAGGTCCATAAAACGTCGGACACCACTCCTCCGAATACTCTAAAAAATATGTCCAGTCAGGACTGGAGCAAGTACATCTCTAACAGCAGTTTTATTTAAATGATAAAAACTATAAAACAGTTATAGCAAGTAGCAAGAAGAATGAAGCAAGTATAAAACAAGAAATATATAAATTACTGGTGCATAAAGATAAAGATGCAAGAATATCAGAAATAAGATAGTAGTAACTGTAAGATACAAAAAATCTAAGCTAAGATCAAGTCCGTGCACAAGAACGTGTAGTGAGTCCAGCATGAAATACATGTAGTGAGTCAAGTCCAGAAACATGTAAGTGAGACCAACAAGAATGCAAGAGAGTCCGGACTATAAAGAATGAACTCGGTGTCTTTGAAATACTTGTTTCGACATATAAACGGCTAGGGGTAAGTATGGCTCACCGCGCACTGGGTGCGCAGCTGCTATCATTCCAGATTAGACCAGAGAGAGTGATTCCTGATGATTCCAGATGGGAATGTTTACATGTCTACTCGAGTATTTCCCCGCCCCGACTAATACAAGTGAATCCAAGACCCGACACGTAAATCAAGATGAGTCCAGCCTGAACATGAGTGATGCCTGTAGTGATGCCAGTAGTGATTCCAGAATAGAGGCCAGAAACATAAAATATACGTGTCGCAAGTAAATGAATCCAGAAATACCAGTCAGTGTCCCGTGTTGTGCCAGAATAATCAGATGATACTATACTAGAAGCTGAATCATAATAATTATCAGATAATAAAAACTATCAGAGAATGTACTCGCTTGACGTCCTAAGCAACTGGCGATCCGAACTGGTGTCGCAAGGACCTATTGCGAAAAACAAGGTTAAACATGGTTCTAATGAGTTAAACAGATATAAAATAACTAAAAATAGGCTTCTAGGGTCGTTCTAGGTCAAACCGGTGAAATCTGGGTCAAAAAGTCAACTCTGGGTCTAAAAAGTCAACCCTGGGTCAAAACTAGGTCAAAAGTTGACTTTGGCGGTCAACCGAGTCAACTACGGTCAAGTCTAGGTCAAACTAGGGTGCTCCTAAAATTCTAGGTCAAACCGAGCTCATTAAGCTAGAAAACTTTCAAACTTGCCTCCTTGAGATACCGGGATACCCTCGGTATCTGATACCTCAACCTAGGCTACGCACCCCGCCTAAACCCGCTAAAACCTATGCTAGCACGCGTAAAAATATACACATATACATAAAAACCTATCTCTAAACTCAAACCTAGGCAAACGCTCAAAAACCCCGCTCGAAACTCAATACCTTGGATATCTCAAGGTATTGAGATACCTTGGTATCTCAAGGTATTGGGATACTCTCCAATACCCCTCTAACTACCCCTCTAGTTAGCTATCTAGGCTAATAGATATGCTCCTAGTTATTAATCTAGGCTAGAAAAAAAAAAAAAAAATATATATATATATATATATATATATATATATATATATATATATATATATATATATATATATATATATATATATATATATATATATATATAGCTCATATATACATATACACCTAGATATCTATATGCATATACATATATATTCACAACACACATATACCTTACCTTATACCCATTCTCAATACATATATATCTATATCTAGTCTCTATACCTTTATATAGCTATATGTATAGGCTATAATACATATATCTAACACATATAAGTATCTACATAGCTATATGTATCTATATTCACACATACACACAATACTCATATACACATACCTTATATCTATATACCTTACCTTACCTTACCTTACTCTCAAATATATAAATATATCTATATATAGATATCTAACTATCTATCTAATTATCTATCTATTTACCTATCTATCTATTTATTTATCTATGTATCCATCAATCTATCTATGTGTCTATCTATTTAGATATCTATATATCCGCATATCCATCTAACTATATGTCTATCTATCTATCTATATAATCATCTATCTATCAATCCATCAAACTATCTATCTATCTATCCATATATCTATCTATCTATCAATATATCTAACTATAGATATACATACCTATACATAACTCTCTCTCTCTCTCTCCCTCGCTCTGCTGCTTAAACTGCTGCTGCTGCATTGCTTATCTGTTGCTGCTGCGCTGCTACATGGCTGCTGTTGCTGCTGCCTAGCTGCTGTTGCTGCTGCCTAGCTGCTGCGCAGCTGCTTGTTGCAGCTGTGC